>VWZK01019812.1:258359-353755 GCA_013396935.1 Baryphthengus martii | reverse complement strand
CAAAAGCCTCCCTCGGCCCCACATCGGGCTGGCAGGGCCACTTAGGCCTGGACACCTCGACCGGACCTGGCTGAAAGGGCCTGGATACCCTGACAGACAGGGCCTGGATATCCGGCCTGGATNCCCGGTGCTCGGCGCGGTCGCCGCCGGCGGAGCACGGACAGGGATCATCTGCGGGCGGAGGGCTCCGTCTTCCGGGGGAAGTGGGGCAGAAGGCCGACGTGAGACCCCAGGACAGGCCGAGCGTGTCGCAACCGACCGGGAAGCGTCGGCGCTTGGCCGGTGCCTCCCCCGCGGGAAAAACCGGAGCGGAGCGAATCGCCCGGCACCGCTGTGGGGCCCTGTCCCCTGAGCCTCCGTCCTCACGCGCCGCTCTGACCCGCCTCACTCCTAAACTCCAAAAAATACTGTCTGGAAGGCGGGGAGGGTTGAGGCCGCCCGGCTCCTCTCCCTCCCCGCCCCACACAGCTCAGCCGGCCTCGGCCTCACTGGTGTTTCAGAGCTGCCCGAAGCAGGGGGAGAAGGAGCAAGGGCAGGGCCGGAGGTGCTGGGACTCACACCAGTTCCCCCAGCACCGAACCGAAGGGCTTTAGGTACCCCACAACTTGCTTGCTGGTGCTGAGCACAGCTCCAGGAAAATGTCAGTATCCCATTACTCTGCTTAAAGCCTCATCAGGAAAAGAACCTTCTGCTTTTCTAGATAAATTAGGGTGTGTGGAAAGGAGGAGGGTCGTATTTGTAACAACAGTGAGTGTAACTGTTGTAAAACCTGGCCACTTGCCATGTGTGCTCCCTGATGAAAACAGCTTCCACCACTCTCCTCTGCCTCTGGCAGTTTTTTACAGGTGGGTTGTAAGTCAACCCTATTGACAAAAACCAGGAGAATGTTACAGAAATGCAGAAAGGAGATCACCATCAAGAAAGGCTGCAACAAAACCAGACAATCTTCTTGGTAATTGCATGCAGGCTGGAAGGGTTTGCTTGGAGCAGTTGGTAGCCAGGAGATCGTCTGGCCCCTGTGCTGTGACAGTGCTGCGCATACACCTCTTCCACGGGCTTCATCACTGCACCTGATGTAACCACCACTCTGCAGAGGACAAAAAGCGGAGGAAAGCATGGTGCTCAGTGGAACTCATCTTAGTTCAGGAGTTCCCGCACATCCTGGGGACTTGGTAGGAGAGGAGGTTTTTGACTGGCTGTATGGTGCACAGGACCAGGCCCTTGAAGATGCACAGGCTGGGTGCTACACCCAGCATCCCACTGGTAAGGGAGAACTGGTGTGGGTACATGGCCAGCTCTTGAAACCAGTCCTTGGGCCTCAATCTGTGTGCATTTTTCCAGGGAAGAAAAAGTACAACCAGCAGCTACTCTGCCCTCCTCCTTCCACTCCCTCAGTCCACATCGATGCTGTTGCCTGCAGAGCTTCTCCCACAAACTGCGAAACATTTGCTGCTGTGCCTAACGAGCCAACGTGAGCCAGGCTTTTACTAAACAACCTGGGTTTCCCCAGCTATTCATCTACTTCCAGAGGAAGCATGAAACAGTAACAGGATGAGAGAAATGTAGAATAATTCAGGGGTGGAGAGGCGTTGGGATGTCTCTAGCCCAACTCCCTGCTAAAAGCAAGGCCAGCTTCAGAGCTAAAGCAGACTGCTTAGGGACTGTCCTGCTGAGTTTTGAGTATCTCCAAGAGAGGAGAAGCACAGCCTTCCTGGGCAGTGCATGCTAGAGCTGACCACCTTGGAGCAAAAAGGTCTATTCCTGATATCATAGAATCATTCTGGTTGGAAGAAACCTTTAAGATCATCAAGTCCAACCGTTAACCCAGCACTGCCAGGCCCCCACTAAACCGTGTCCCTTAGCATCACTTCTACAGGTCTTTTAAATACCCAGGCAGAATTTCCTTGTTGGAGCTTGCCCTTTGCCATTTTGCTGTGCACGTCTGGAAAGGGTCTGGTTCCCCCTTCTCTCTGACCATTCTCCAGGCTGAGCAACTCCAGTTCCCCTGCAGCCAGCCCCAGCCAGCAACTGGTGCCCTCTGTTGCTCTCTCTGCGTTACGGAGCTCTGTCTCATACACCTCTGGAGTAAAATCTAGGGCATAACACAGCACAGCAAAACTTGTAATTCAACATACAATAAAATACAATACAAGATCTGTCTCGCAGCCAGCACCCCAGCATTGGGAAGGGTCGTTGGAGGGGCTACCAGCTATCCATGAGGAGGGATGAGAGATAGGGGAGGGAGAGGCTGGTGAGCACAACTGTTACAGCAGGAAGAGTTCTCTTTCCTTGTTAATCCCCTTGGGTGAAGCTAATTGCCGTTTCCCGGTGATTCTCACCCATCTTCCAGCCTTGCCCACAAAGGATTTATACAATCCCAGCAGTCTGGGCCAGAAAGGTCCGTTTAAATCATCGCATCGGTGCCCCCCTCAGGGTAAACTACAACCATGTTTTGCATTTGTGTTACAGACCACGTTATGCTCACCCTGCAGAATATTTGCTGAGAAGATTATTTCTTGGAAACCAGCCAGAATCCAGCAACGCTCATACTAAAGCACATGTCAGGACATTTTAAAAGCACTGCAACATTGGCGCGATGATCACGGAGATCATTTGCCAATGGCGAACTCTGCATCTGAATCCAATCAGGGTTGTGAAATCGTCCTTTCAGCCTCCTCTGACTCATAATAATAATTCAGGGTTAGATTTTGCATTTGGCCGTGGCTCTTAATAGAGGGTTGTGAAGAGCTGCACCTGCTGGAGCTCTGTGATGGCCCAGGGAAGGGGGATGGATCAGTCCAAAACATTTCAAATGTTCACCACATGCCTTTCCAGCTCGCCAAGTAGTGCTGCACCACAGCGATGCCTTCTCCTCCTCTCTGCTTCCTGGTTTGTGCACTTTCTGCCCAAGGGAACACAAGACTCCAAGCCCTCCTTGGCAGGGTGCACAAGCTCCACACTCACTTTCTGGGTCCAGAGCTATGAGCGTCTGGCCTCTTTGCTTCCTGCTCTGTAGAGGTTTTAGCTTGGCTAAATGCAAGGTAATCTTAATGCCTGCGCCAGTGAAATTCTTCGATTATTTTTTTGCTGGTGAATCATTATTAGATCAGTTTGGGTTAGCTGACAGACCGTGGGAGCAACAGCAATCAAATACAGGGAGGAAAGAAAATATATCTCCTGTGTGGGAGTGTGACTTGGGGAGTGTCCACAGCATGAAATAACCTGGCTACTGACAGAACCCAGCATACAAGGGGAAGGAGAAGGCAGGGCAAGCTCAGCATCTCCATCAAGCTTGGCTCATTAATTCCTCCAGGTCTGGAGGTGCCATCCTGCCTGTCCACAGCCAGTCCAAGCAGAGCAGATCTGTCCTGCCTCATCTAGCTACCCTACAACCCTACAGTGAGAAGGGAGCAAACCAGGAGGATTGAATTTGATTAATTTTCTCTACTTTGGTCCCAGCTCAGTGCAAAATAACAAGTGCCACTGTTGACAGACTATCAATGTAATATTGATGTTTCCCTGTAATTTAAAATGAAATACATTAAGCCAGCACTGAAAACACCTTATTGCGTTTTATGGTGACCAAAATATGTCCCCATTCTGTCTTCCTGACCAAGATCTTGATTTAATAAAGGTTAAAAGAAATAGTCTACATTCCTATCTCCTAAAAATGTGCTAAAGGAAGCAGAAAATAGAAGGGAAAACATTACAAGCTCTTCTTAGTCGCTATTGAGTGCGTGATACTGCAAAGGCATGTTATGAAGGCTTCTGTACCCAGAGGTGACTTCTAACTGGTTCTGATTCATTGACCACTAAAATTTAGACTAATTTCCTTCCCTTCCTGGTAGAATTAATAATGACAAACTGATGGATATCCTGCATAGGCACTTAATTCCAGAAGAGGAATAGTCTTGTAAGAAAAGGTGTATTCAGGCCAGGAAGCATTTTTCAGACATCTCCTGACGATGCTCGTGTCAAGTCCTTTGCAGCAACAGCCATTTTACAGGTGGACACGTGATAGTGCCATGTGGGCTGGTGTCCTGCCTGTCTGCAGAGACCTATGGCTAAACTCTGCAAGCATCCCAGTATCACCAGTGGCCTGACCCAGCGGAATCAGTATTAAGCCCATGGATGAGCCCTACAGTGGGTCTGGGATATGTGGGGGACTCATGCGAGACATGGCCCACGTGGAGGCTGGTGGATGCTCAGGCTGAATGGGCCTGTGGATTGCTGCTAAAGGCTTTGCCTGGTTGAGCACGAGAGGAAGTACTATTTATTTCATTTGAATAATACATGACTAATAAGATAAATAAGAGAAAGCAGAATGAGCTTTCCAGTTAAGCCCAAATGTGTGATGCTTCTTTCCTGAGCATTTTGGGTCTCTGGGAAGCTTTGAAGTGGCCCTAATGAACTTGTCAATGTAGATAATGTAAAATGCTTTAATAATTAATTATCAGGCATCACTGTGTATGATGTATATAACCTGAAATGTTTAAAGAGGTGAAATTGCCCTTTCTAAACAGCTGTTTGATCTCAATTGAAATAGTGCAAGTTCTGTTGCAAAGGTGTTTTAACAGAGCACTTTAATCTACCTTGCTTTTAATTCAATTGTCCTAATTGGGCTATCTTTTATGTTCTTATAATACTGTATTTGCATCAGATTACAAAAGAGAGGGACAAAGGAGGAAGACCTGACAAGTAGCAACCCAAATTGCCTGAGACCAACTTCACCAAGTGACAGAGCCATTAACTCCCTTGCAATCTCGATCTGTGTCGAGTGATCAAGGCCAGGAAGCAAGCTGTAAAATAACTACTTTTATCTTATCAACCCTCCTATACCCATGATACCTTTATTATGGTTGTAACTTTCATTTCATTCAACTTCTCCAGTTCATACCTGTGAAATTTAGATTCCTGTTGTGCAATGTAATCTCCCGAGATGACCCCTGCCCACCTAGGACAAGCCTACAGCCTTTTCCTGGCAGGAGCTGTTTCACACCTTGGTGAGATCATGGTGTCAGAGGCCGACCAGTGACCAGTCAGAGACAAGGACATATCTCTTTGTTTATTGCTGTGGGACACAGCAATAGGAAACAGGAATTTGTAGCGGGGGCCTGAGCATCTGCACAGCTCTCAGCAAGGACAGGGCATCACAGAATCACAGAATCACAGAATGTTAGGGGTTGGAAGGGATCTTGAAAGATCATCTAGTCCAACCCCCCACCAGTACAGGAACCTAGAGTAGGTCACACAGGAACGCGTCCAGGCGGGTTTTGAATGTCTCCAGAGAAGAAGACTCCACAACCTCTCTGGGCAGCCTGTTCCAGTGTTCTGAATGGCATGCTACAGCTCAGCTCATCCTGAGACTGACTTCTGGACTACACTGTTCTGTCAGCCTGAAACATCTCCTGGACACCAGACAGGCAAAAAGATGCTCCTAGCCCCACTTTCCCACCACGGGGACTGGAGCCACTATCACCATTTGGCTCTCCCATTGCCATGGTCCCACAGTGCCGCAGCCTCAGCACCACTTATAAGAAAGGAAAAATCTTACAAGACCCAGAGGGGCTTAGAGGTGGGGAGTAGGATCACTTCTCCCTGCCCCCTCTTCACCAACTCAGAGCCAAAATAACGTTTTTGTGAGTTTCTACACATGGTGAAACAGGCCTCTCCCATCCATGTGACAGCTCTGAGATGGCCTGGACAATAAGCCACCCACTTGCATTTGTGTTCCGTGGGGCTTGTCCTGCAAACCGTGATGTGCAAGTTGTTTTACTCACAAAATTCCCACAGTGAGTTTGGTCACATTCATGGCTCTGCTGTGGCTCGGTAAGGTCACATCCTCCCAGCCCAGAGGCACACCTCTGTCCTCACGGGAGAGAGCAAGTATTTTGAGTCCAATTTGATTCCTAATTCCACCCTAGAAAATTGCCTAACAACAATTATTGCCAGTGTTTTGGTGGTCTATAACAGCACTGTTGCCATGTGCCAAGGCAAAGAAGGGCCTGAGAACAGTTAGAAAATTGCTTATATTTTAAGTTCTTAGCTCTGAGTTAAATGGAGGTTTCAAACATGTGGCGTGAGTCCTTTTGGATCACGTTTAAAATAAATTTTGTATGTTTGGAAACAGTGAAACTAGAAACTGCAACAACAAATGGTGTGTTTGGGGGAAAAGATAGCAGGGAGAGAAGAAACAAGCCTATCTAGAGATCTTATCTTCGTTTTTCTTGGGAGGACAATTTATCCAGCCAGCACTGGAAGTTGATCATGGTTGGGTGGTTCCCAGCAGCTGCCTTTGAAAAGGAAAGGGAGGCAGCAGCAGACCAGGTAGATATCTGAGTACTTCCACATCTGCTCTTTTCAGCTAAATACCAGATGTGAGGGCTTCGCTTGTAAACCTTTAACGACAAGGATGAAAATGAAATGTTTGCTGAGTTCTCTGCCTGGCTCTGTTTCAACACCAAACAGTGTGCACGTATCCCTCCTCACCTGCACTCGCCTGTTTGTGAGTGAAATGTGAGCCTTGTGGCCCTTTCCAGAACTTCTCGATTTTCCCTTGTCTGTTCCAGCAGGAAGGAAAAAGATGGGGAAAGCTAGATCTAACGCAGGCAAAAGAGACCATGGTGGTCACTGGTGCCCTGTTAAGTGCTTTAAGAGATCATTTGTTCAGCTTGCATAAAACTCCATGCTGTAAGGAAGTATATCCTGATGAATTGGATATATTTATGTATTTCATTTAAATATGAAAATCATGCTTATTGCACAACACAGACTTTTCTTCAGTTCCTTTGATGCCTTTTTCTTCAAAGTCTTCACTAGCAAAAATGTTAACAGAGTGCAGTGACCTGTCTGTGTTTCGGCCTGACACCTGGGAAGCATTTTTATTACACAAGGTTTTCTTATCTGCTCCAGCATTAAAATTAATGGAGGCAGGTGTCTTCGCCTTCTGTAATGCTGCTGGGTTCCACCCCTCTCCCCATTTGCTTGGGGGGGCAGTCAGGAACCCTTCAGTGAGCTCTTGCAAAGGCTTGGGTTAGTGGCACGTCTCCTCTGGGCAACAGTAACCCAAGTCTCTGGCATCTGAGATTGACAGTGAGGAACCAGACGTGGATTTTATTTCTAATTAACATTTGCAGTGTAGTAGAAATTTATTTGTAAATACATATATATATCTAAGGGTCACATTTTACAAGCCCCAGCTCCCACCTAAAGTCACTGTCTTTGTGAACAAGGTCTGCTCACCTGCTGAAAAATCCCTTGGGCCTGAATGTGTTGAAATAATGTGGTGTCCCGTGCTGTACAATATATTAAACAAATCACAGTATAAGAAACAGATGTTTATTCCACTGGGCGCAGGAGTCCAGACACGAAGTATTGGGTTACTGTCTGTCTCAGATAACAGGACAAAGTAGAAAAGCTGGGATCAAACATTCTAGATGCAGAAACTGTAAACTTTAAAAATGTAGCTCAGGTTTTATAACTGGCCTTACAGGAGCAAATCCTCCAGTTGCCATGTGGCACTCGCAGGCTATGATCAGCACTCAGGCACAAGTCTGAGTGCTGCTTGTGCCCTGCATGTTACTCGGAACTCTGAGGCTGTTTGGGTCCTTTAACTCAGTGCCTGGCTACAGTTTGTAACGCCCATGCCCAAGGGACAGTGATCTGGAGCCCATACCTGTGAGAGGTCTGGGACCATCTGAGACTCCATCTATGGTATTTCAGATCTTTGGACACTGCTGTCCTGATATCTAACAGCAGAATTGAGCCCTGGGCTTTTTAAATGAGCTGCTTTCCTTGAAACAAAATCTTGTTATGTTTGATCAGTTGTTTTCATCTGTGAAACTACAACTCTAGATTAGGAGTCAGAAAAAACGGGCAGATTTTTTTTTTTTTCCAAACGAAACATGAAATATGAGAAGCTTCGGAGAAGCTTAGGTCTGTAGCGTCCCTGTCAGATCAGCTGCTTGGCTCGTAGAAACTCAGTCCAGGGAACATTTACTCAAAACTGTGCAGGAGAAAGCATGAGCTTGGAAAAGCAAATGAAGTACTGAAAAGGGTCCCTGTAGAAAGATGGTGCATACCCAGGGATGCTCTTTGCCTGCTGCTTTTCTGACATTCACTAATTCTATTATCGTCATCAGGAAATCGTTGCCCATGTGGGTCCTGTTTGCAGTCATTTCTAAAAGATCTGTGAGTCCAGGCGGTGTTCAGTGCTTAGGGTCCTTGAGGGATCGCATCCACTGGCCCTGCAGGGTGGCAGTCACTGGAAAGCAGCATGAAACCAGGCCTCCAACCGCTCCTGCCACCTGCAACCACTGTCATTCAGCTGGCAGCAATTATGGAAAATGAAAAGCACCATTTTTAGATTTTAAAATCTGTCTAAACAGACCTTTGCTTAGACAGAGCTCTGCCTCCTCTGACATCTCGCCAAGCGCCGTATCACTGCCAGCGCTTCCTGGCTGCAGGAGCTGAGCTTCACTCATCAAGGAGAAAAGATCTGCTGCTTCTTTCCTGTTCCTGTTTGCATCCCTCACTATGCTTGAAATGTGCTGTATCCTGAGTTATTCTTAAACAAGCCTTCCCATTGTTCGAGTTGTGGATTATGAATTCTGTCCCTTTGAAGAAATACGACCCATGCTATGGAAAAGCGAGAATGATGTTAAGTCTGCACGAGATACTCATGGCTGTGACACACAGGAAAAGAATGAGTGCTTTGCACTGTCCTCATGAATGAAGCCACAGGAAGGAGGTGTGACAGGGCAGTGGGTGAGCCGCTGGGAAATTTCCATGATTCCTGATGCTGCACTGGCTCAATTTACACCCTCACTCTGAATTTCCATTGACTGAAAATGTTCTTTATAAAGGGTTCCTCTGGCACTGAAAGCCTTGTCTCTGCTAAGAGGGTTGTTTTTTTTTTTAATAGCTAACAGTAGTGATTCAGACCTAATTTGTGACATTTGTGTCATGACAACCTGTGCTTATCAAGGCTGGATGACACAATCATTGATTCTTTGCACATCACTCCACACTAGCACTGCTCTTTTATTCTCATCAGTAATGCCAGTTGAGTATTTTCAAGAGTCGGAGAAAACACTGTGCTGATGGAGACTGAAAATACCTCTCTGACGGCTGCAGTCTCCTCCCCAGGATGTCGTTACCAGCCACGCGATGTGTATTTTGCTGGAGCCAAGTTAAAATCAAAACGTTGCAGGCAAAGGCCTGGTGTGGGCAGGCGCTGGGGTGGCGCAGACCGGGGGTCTGATGCCCGGGCGCAGGCTGCAGTCTGGAGTGCCGGGGGTTGCTGCTGGGGCTCTGTGCCCCGCATTGTCCCCTTGGTCACTCGGCCTTTTGTCCGACCAGCCCCGCTCCCAGCCCACGCTCGCTGCCACCGGCTGCACTGCCACTGCCGAGCTCCTTCCCGCGCCTCAACCCCTCGCTCCCGGCGGCGGCTATCAAGTGCAAAAAGGAAGAAGAAGGCAAAACAAGCACAGCTAGGATTCACATAATATTGCTGCAGCCCTGCCAGGAAACAGACTGTAAAAGTTCCTGTATTTAAAGCCTGGAGATGAGTTTTATTGTTAGTAGTTGTTATAGCAACCTGAGGTTCCAGAGAGTAATACGTGCTCGGCGCGTTGCAACAGACTCTGACAAGTTCAAGGCTGTCGCCTCGCTGCTAAATCTTGTTGCCAAGGAAATGCAACATAAGGCAAGGGCCTAGAGAAATGAACGCTGCTGACGGCTCGTGCCAGCAGGCTTGGTCTGATTAAAAGAGAATTTTTGAAAGTAATGTTAACTTAAACAGTGCAACAGCACAAGAAGGGGAGCACGGAGATGGAGGAGAGGATCCAGAGGAGGAGCAGTGTCAAGAAACAGGTAAAGGAGAGCGTTTGATTAAAAAGCAATGTGGCTGAATAGGATCTCTTAGCCTATAATGCAAGAAATGTGCCACATTTTCGAGGGAGTAAAAAAAAGATCACAAAAATTGTCATATTTTAACATTTGTTTAACTTGGGCAGAGCTGCTTTAACATGAATGGGAACTTTGGCTTTTTTCCCAATGGTGTTGACAGCAAAAATCCTTTTCTCAGTAAATTTGTTCAGTGATGCGGGTATTGTTGCTGCTGTAGTAAAAGCCACAAAGTAGCTCAGCTAACTTTCAATTTTATGTTCATTTCCAGCCTTTTTAAACATACTTCATGGCAAAATGTTAGCTGGAAAAGAGATGAGACTGCAAGTTAATTATTCTCTCCTGACTATGATTCTCTGTTAATGTTGACAGTGTCCTCTGAATTGAAGGCAGAGTACTACCCCAAGGACCAGAGTCAAAATAGATGATCAATGCCAAAGAATTGTGTTAATTTCAACTACTAATACAATATTTTGACATGTACTATGGGATACTAGGGTACTAAAATGCAAGTAAAGTGCCTCAAATAGACAACAATCTATTGATTGTGAGTAAAAGCGTAATATTTCTTAAACAATTACCATAGCAGTATTCTGATCCACTCCTACTTACATCCCATGCTTTTTACATTTTCATGGACTATCTATAGCTTAAAACGACCTCACATTTTCCTATTTAAGGACTATTTCATCATGTGCATCTTACAGTACAGCAGCAGTGTACAGTAATATACCTGAGACCACCGAATACCCTGTGGGGGTGGGTGTTCTCCTGGCACCTGCTGTGGACAGTGGGAAAGTCAGGTCTGTGAGTACTTTGTGCTATTTGAAAATGACAAACTAAGGTACAAGAAGTGATTTGCCAGTTGTACTGGAAATTTTTTTGTGTGCAATCACGGATAGAGCCGTATCTATTGACCTTTGTAAAAGTAAGGCTTTTAATTAACTGTGAAATATTCTTGTTCTTAAGCCATGGGCCAGGAAGCAGGCAGGTGACTGGTCATATGCTTGTAACCATGATTTGTTTTTTCAGCAGCTAAATTATACTCAAAGAAGCTAGCAATGTCTTACTTGCAACCTTACTATGTAACTAGATGTGGGATATTTTATGATCAGAAAGAAGAGAAAACCTAGTTCAGGCAGTTGTGAAGGGAACATAACATTGTTCCAGAGGATTCTTTTATGTGAAGATTGTCAATTCAATGAAGAAACATGGGAATCCTATAACTGGGAATTAGCTTTTTTTTTTTTTTTTAATAGGAAAGGAAAAAGAAACTCTATTTTTAGTTTTAGTTAAATTTCTCTGCTGGTGGTTCCACACATGGTGTTACTTCTTAATATATCCAGGAGAAATTTTCAAAGCCCTCCAGAATTTCTTTCCTTTTTTTGAAGAGATGCCCACACAGAACTCTGGCTAGTGAAAAGACAGAACCATATGGGCAGGTCATGCAGTGACATCGACACTTACTTGATCTGCAGGATCCCAGAGTATTTCCAAGACTTGGCTCTCCTATCTGCAGGTGCCATCTGCCCTTGATGCCTGTGATAGCAGGACCCTTCTTTGAAGGTTTCTAGAACACCTTTACCACCCCCGAGCACATTGTATGATGTCTCCTCCAGGACAGATGGGACGTTCGCAGAAGAAACTGAATCTCACTGCAGCTAAGTGCACCTTGACATACGCTTCCAAAACCCAAGGGCATCTCCCTCTGCTTTCATCTGCCTCCTACCCCTTTTCTCTGCGGTGCAGCTACTTAGTTGCTCTAGAGCCACCCTCAGAGATCACGGAAGCAACATGGAGCTGGGACAGCGTGTCATCAAGATAGCTACTGATAGCAGAGTAGACAGAGCTATTTCCAGAATGATTAATGCTATTAGCACATGCTGAAGCTTAAGGCTGAGCATAAGCTTTAGAGGAATGGATTTTGATGTAAAAAGTGAATAAATGAGACAACTGTCAGAAAAATGAGTGGTGAACCAAGTAAAGATCCTTAGCGTATGAGATGCAAAGCACTGCCTTCTGGCCTCTTTTCACTGAAGCTGCTAGTGAAGCTCCCATTGCCCTTCAGGCTGGAGAAATAGCCCAGCAACAGCATGTGGCACAGAGGTAAACCAGCTAGCAGGCACCAAGGCTACTCCCACAACTAATTAGCCACATGGCATTTTAGCAGGGGCATAGCGATGGTAACATCCTGGGATCCAAGGCACTTCTCCTCCCCCAGCCCTAACTGTGCTCCACTGCTCCTGGAGCCTGTTCTGGGAGTCTTTGCACTGCCCTTTAATGTACATACCTGGAGTGCTTGCAAGAGTACCAGTCTGAGGGCTTGTCCTGCTGTGGAATAAAAAGCATGTTTTAAAAGGGCCGTCTGATTTATGCTATTATTTCATAATCCCCACTCCAGAGGTCTTAAATGCCGTAATTGAAAACCTGCTGTTCATCTTCTGAAAGTCAGGTTTAACCTACTGCAGGCAGCTCCCAGAAGGACGGTATTTTGCATAATCAGTTACATTGCAGGGAATATGTTTAGCATTTTTCTGTTTTTCTTCTCCTGACACTTTTCTTACAGGAGAGCAGGCAAACAAAATCTTGTTATAACTGTGCAATACTCTCTTCCCAATTCCCTTTTTTAACTCCAATGATCAAGGATACTTGTTTTCCTAAGAATATTGCATTGTATGCGCAGTTTTTAATTTCCTTTTTGAAAATCTGTTTCTCTCTTTCTTACATGAGATAGCTTGACAATAGATGTCTTGAATGGATTCACCAAAATCTGGTGTGTTTTTTTACCTTATATTTGTGTTTACAAAGAAGTCATATGCTCAGGGTGTTTCTCTGGAGTAGCTAATTCAGCTTGGACCAAGCTACATGATCCCCTTTCCCGTCTTGCCTTATGGCCTCTGAGGAATGTTGCATTGGCTGCGAGGGAATTACTAGGTCTTGGCAAGACATGTTAATATCCTCGCGAAGACTTGTTAGGGAGCAAGACTTCAGCCTCTAACTATTTCCTCTGATAAAGCAGAGTATTCACAGCAGTTCATTAGTCCTGAATCACCAGTTTGACTTTGAGAGAAATGAAAGTTCCCCACAAACCAGAAGGACTCTGCAAGTAAAGCTGCCTGGTGTTGCCTATCTGCTAGCAAGCTTCAAAACAGAAGCACAAAGTGTCAGATCCAATTAGAGAAATCAGTGGCTTAGGTTGGAAAAATGAACACCCAGGTGAAAGACAGGTTATGAACAATAGCAGTACATGCTGTACTGGGATTTGAAAGACCGTCCATCAGCACATCTGAAAATTTGGACTCTTATATGTCGGGAAGCAAATTTGATGTTTTCTCCCAAAGACCTTCCTGTGTTCATAGACAAAGTTTGCAGCAGCAACAGAACTCCAGTCTCATTTTATTACAGCTGTTGTGTTGGGTATTTTTTTTTTTTAACACTTGGTCTTATCTTTCCATTAGCATCTGAAATTACATTGATAATCCTTGAAAGCACCAGAGTGTGAGCATCGTATCTGCAGCTGGATCTCTCTGCTAGGAAGTTGGTTACAGAGCATGGAAACTATTTTTGCTATCTCATTTTGAATCATTGATAACAACATCACAAGTGAAGGGACCGTATTGTTCATCCATGAGATGAGGAGGAACCACTCCCACAGTCCCAGCACGTCGACGTCCCGAGCACCCACTTGCAAGGCAGAGGCAAGATCTGAGTTACACATTTTGTAAACCAGGAGCAGATTTCACAAAGCATGGGGGACACAGCACCAGTGCAAGTGACAAAGAGAGGATCACAAAACGAGTCCCTCCATGCCAGCTTCCCACAGCACTCCTACCGCTCAACTGAGGTTCAGAGCATAGTGCAGAGGACACTGTAAAGCAATCTGAGAGCTGGCCTCCAGCAGCAGCCAGGCCTGGCCTCACTGGCTGAAGCGCTCGATCTGAGTAAGGGTATCACTTAGATGCTCAGAAACTCCCAGGTGACTCATGGCCCCATTTCTTGGCTTTGTGTTGGCCTCTTTACACCTCTGGTCTTGGAAAAGGAAGTCAAACAGCTGATTCTCATGTATATGTTCAACAGATTTGAAAAGCCCCCCGATTGTAGAAAAACAGAGCAGAGCTGCAAGGTCTGGAGCTGGTTTCCCACCTGAAAGCCAGGCAGGATGCTGGATCCGTAGCTGTAGTTTGGCTTGACAGAGAGCCAACTCCAACATTGCTGTTTTCATCTGATATAATGTCAGCTGAACATTTGTGTGCGATTTTCCCATCCAGCATCATCCAAGCCTATACCAATGACTAAAGTTGACCCTGCTTTCTGCAGAGTGGTGGCACAAATTGCAGTCTTGTTCAGTGACATTTGCTGTCATCTAGTTCATATATTTGACACTGGAATCCAAATCAGGACCCCAGTTCATTGGATGTTCAAGGATGTGTCCCATTCCAGCCTCCCTCGGGCTGTGTGTATCCTTAGTTAGGCACATGTTTAAATAACTCACTGCAGCCATGCTTAAGCCTCGCAACAGAAGGACAGAGAACCTGCTCAATCAACCATACACAATGTTCGAGCCAGCTACTGGGTAATCCTGTGTGTACGTACCACAAATACACAAGATAACTCACTGTCCTGCTTGGCAGAAGAGTGTTATTGCCTCTTGGGAAACAAGCATTCCTGATCAAAGACCGTCCTTGTAGAATAAATAATCAAACCAAACTAATGCGTGTGCGTGTGTATATATATAGTTTCCATGGGTTTATATGACTTGTTGCCTGTGCTAATGTCAGTCCATCTAAGAGGGTAGAAACTTATGAGGAAGTTGTAACTACATGGAAAGAACGGGAATTTTCTGGTGAACCTCAGCATGGCAGAGAGCCTGTTCTTGGAGGTCGTAAAAGACTTCTGCAGCCTACTAATTATACACTAGCCAAATCTTATTACAAACAAGTAATAAGTATAGGCACGTTTGTTGGTTTTGTTAATGACATTAATGTCTTTTTTGATGATTTGCAGAGCTACAGGAGACCAGACATTCAATTTGTACTGATGTATCTCCCGCTCTGGTGAAGCCTAGGGAACTCTGTTGATGTTTGATAGCTTTTTGTCGTCTATCTTTAGACAATCCAAGGTCTGTTTTCCGCACAGTAGTTTGAGCTGCTGCTTCTGCCATGTAACACTTAAACACTTTCAGAACTCTACTTAGACAGTGGATCTGTGTATCATTTTCTAGTATATAAGTGATGGTACATAAAATTACATGTTAGTGTTAAAGGGAATTTGTGCTTTTAGTCCTTCCTAGTTTCCTCATCTCCTTTAGCAAAACAGCTGTGACAATGAAGTCTGCTGTGTAGATTCATCTATCTTTCCCCTGTGGAGTCCCAGAGTGTTCAAATGCCCTGGTTAAAACCACTGAGTTTGCAATTTAGGGAAAGAAACAGACTTGGAGCTGATTAAAACACATTCTGCAGAATTACCAGGATTTGCTGGGCAAAGACAAGCAAAGTTTTTTCTCTCACACACTCTCCACATACCTCTGTGACTGATTTGTTTTGAGTTTCCAGTGTCTGTTTGCACAGACCTGGTCATCGGTCCTGCGGCCCTTCTCCGCTTCCTGTCTGAGACAGTCAGCAGAAGCAGTTTCATGTCCTTTAGTATGAAAACCCCTGAACACAGTTTGTCCCGCCAGGGAAATCAGTGCTTTAAATACGTGTGTAATGCGCTGACTTCATAGGAGTATCTCTGGCTGGATTTTTAAAGCGTGCTCTTGATGGCTGCAGGGACAAAAGGGCGCTGAGCTGAGCACGTGCTTGCACGCCGCAGGCGAGGGGCAGGGAGCTTGGCGTGGGCGCTGCTGGCCCACGCTGCTCTTTAGGGAGCCCTGCCACGCTGGGGCAGCGAGCTCCTGCCCCCCGGCTTTCTATCCGGCAGTTCCTAGCATTACACATCCCTGGGAATACACTCAGAAACTACAGATGAGGTCATTCCCAAGAGTCTGTTAAGGTATTTGGGGCCCTTGACACTGAAAGGAGCTAAAATCTTATGCTCTACAAATGAGTTTTAAAGGGAAAGTGGAACTCCTTTTATAGTACATTAGCCATTTGTTAATCTTAAATTGGTAAATCTTAACTCCTCCACCATTTGTTTATCCTTATCGTTAGAGATTGCGCTAACATATGTTCTTCGATCTTATTTGCTTCAAAAGAAGCTTTGGGAGTAACAGTTACCTATGCACAATCTAAAATCAAACATTAAATTAATAATGTTTATGCCTATTAACAAATTTGAGGGTGATTTAATCTCTGTGCTGTCCTTTCAAGTGATCCATCAAATATGAAAAGGAACAGTTTGCCCAAAAGGCCCTGAATTTGACTTGATGCTCTAAACTTTGAAACTTTTATTCAGGAAATTACACCACATGCTCCTTTGCAGGTCCTGAGTTAGAAAAACAAGCACAGTATGAAAAGATAGATTATCACTAAGGGCAGGGGCGGGGAGTGAGGTGTCACTCTAGCATTTTCTCATGTCCTTCTTGGGATAACTAAGAAGAAAGTGGACATTTACCCTGGAGTCCAGGATATGTACAGAAAGCCTTTTTCAGAGCTCCTAAATCAACACTCACATCTCTCATGACCTTACACTCCCACACTTCCACGCTGCTCTACCCCAGGCAGTTGTACTGGGCTTCCCACCAAGTGTGGGTCTGGCGACAGCATCCCCCTGTCAGAGGTGACAGTTCAGCTTCCAGTCACAGTGAATGTGCTGACAAAGAATCTCTACCTTCTTATTATACGAACATAAACCTTTTGCTCAAGTGTAGATGGTGCTGAGTCAATAAACGTGGGTTTCTTGATGCCAAAGGATGCTCTGTGCTTCAAATGCATCATCAGAATCACAGACTAGAGATGTCTTTTAAAAAATGTGCTCTGAACATGAGTTTTTGCTTCCAAAAATAACTTGTATTTTGCTCATATTAGAAGAGCAGGATGTTCTTTCCTGTCCTGAAGGGATAGGAGGAAATGAGAACTATGGGGGTTTTATATGATATAAGCTACTATTCTTTTGGACTAGTGCTGTGAATCTTGATTTTATTTTTCCCCAGCCTTACGGTTTTGTTCTCTACAGACCTCATTTTGCTTCCATTCATGATGATGCTGCCCCAGTGAAACTCTCTGATCCCAAAGGAATTCCTCCACATATTTACTTCTCCCATCCTAAGGCAGTAGACATTAAAAGGGAGGCAACCTACTGAAAACAGCAAATGCTAAATGTCTTAAATAACTTTTCAGATGAGATAAAATCAGCTGAGAAACTAGAGTGGGGGCAGAAAGCATCCTTTCCTGTCCTCTGCGTTCGAAGGAAAGAGATGGCTGTTTGGAGGAAATGTGGACGTAATGGACTGTACATTTGTGTCCCATTGTACTGAGGTCTGACAGGAAACACTTGGGACTTGATTCAGGAAAAAGTAAATAGTATTCCTTTATAATACTCTCATAACCCTGGTTATCCGGCAGTATTTAACTACATCCCTGTCTTTAATGTATATATTCTCACAGCTCTCTCCAGAAGACCAGAAGGAAATCTGGCCACTGGGGAGCAGGGGAGGCATGGGAAGAGATCATGCGGCAATTTCCAGCTGACAGTCCTCCTAAGCGACAGCCAAAGGCCGGCAGCTCTCTCCCAGAGGGACTCTGGAGCAGCTACCATTACTAACTGCCACCACAGCAGTTCCTTACAGGGAAAGGGTTGCAAATATCAAACTTTGGGTAATTTCTGAGCAGCCTCTGCCAAGCCCATAGGAGCACTTTCTCGCTGACAGCTCTTACTGTAACATATAGATGGTTGCGTCAAGGTCTCCCACTACATATGTGGGGCCAAAGGCTCCTCAACATGCACTGAGAAAGTGCTTGGCTAGAGGTTCACCTTGCAGCAGCATGGAAATGGTTCCATTCCTCAGTACTGAGAAACTTTCCTGAATCTGAAGTGGTCTGTAGGATCTGTGCTGGTCCCTGGAAATGCCTTTCATTGCTCCCAAGGGAGCCTGCCTCCCAGAGTGACTGGAGTCAGGGAGATGTTACGGTCCTTTGTCCATGGAGAACATGCAGTACCACCAGTGGTTGGTGTTTTACTTTACAGCTCATGAAACCACAAAGATTGCAAAAGTAACTAACCCCCCCGCTCCATAACCCAGAAGAGACGGATTGAGGACATAATGCCCTTGATTGAAAAAGGAGGCACCCAGGAAACCTTGTGGCATACTTTTTTTTTTAAACTAGAGCTAAAGTAATTTGGCATACACATCCCCTGAGCTGCTTCCCAAACCACAGCTGCATGAGGAATTATCTAGCTCTTAGCTGAAGTAACTCCTTAAAAAAAAACCCCAAACATGTAGGTCATTAAAGTGCTAATATAAGATGTTGATGAATCTCTGAGCAGTGCTCTGATTATCTCTCTGTGGGGAATGAAGAACTTATTAACATGAGCTCCATGCCACTCCCTCCTCCTTTCTCAGAGTTTGGCATAAAGCAAGGAAACAAATGTTTGTGGTTTGGCCAAGTTTCTAATGAGTAGCTCAGCTAGGTCCACTGATGAGACACATGGTTTTACAGAGGGTGAAAAGGCTGCTGCACCATGTAAAGTGGCAAAGTATTTCTGCCAGATTGGGTCCCCAAAAAGGAAACGCTTTACCTATTGAGTGGATTTTTTAGAATGTATTTAGCAGGAAGTGTACAGAGAGAGGATTTCATTGGCATGGCAGAGAAGGAGCAACACTGTGAGGGCGAAGAGCATAACAGAGATGGATGTATGTCTGAGCACTCACTCTCTAAAAATGCAGTGCTGTGGTAGTTTACTGCGGGTTTGGTTTTGGTTGTTTTTTTTAATACTGAGCTATAGTCTGACCCCAAAAGAACAGTGCTGGGTATTACCTGCCCTCCCTGCTCTAGATGTTACCTCTCCTACTGTACAGAAGGATGTGTATGCAGCACACCACAGGAGCCTGCAGGCAAGCAGCACAGGCAGAGATCTCTGTTTGCAGCACCATCCATAGGAGCTGCAGCGTGGAGACCTGCCTAACTAGAACTGGCTTAGGACAGTGACTCTCCAGCAGCACCTGGCAGTCGTTTCGAAGGAGGGAACAAAACCTCTAGAACTAATGGGAAAATCCTCTCCCATGCAGAAAAGTTGCTTCTTGGTCCTGCTTATAATACACTTGTGGCCTGAGTCATGAGGACTTATCATCTCCATGATCTTTCCAGGACTAAAGTAAAACTCATCCACATGCCCAGGAGAGGAAAACTCACCCTGCAATAAACACAAGAGGCATCTTTACATGCCTGAAAGCATTCTGCTGGGATAAGCAACTGCTGCCTCTGAAATTCAAATCTCAAGGTGTGTGATCAATGTCACGCAGAACCTTAGCACTCAAATCAAACTCCTGAGACATCAAGTCTGTGCCTTGCTGCTGCAGACAATGCATCGTATAATGACTTTACTAAATTTCATCTCAAAAGCAGCACCCTGCCCCAGAAAAGGTGGAATTTTATTGATTTAGTGGTTAATAACCTTCCTTTAATTTCTATTTTAAATTTATGCATGGCCAGTTCATTCCCAATTGTTCTTGTGCCAGAATCATCTCTAACTGAGCAGTTAGTTGTCTGGACCAGAGCGCAGAAGACCCGATCCACCAATTGTGTTCCAGTATCACACTCACTTTCAAAACCGTACCTAAAGTTTGTAATTTCTTGGTCTTTTCAAGTTGAAAGTTTATTAAAATGTGACACAGCTGTAATTTTTTCAAAAAGGAAGTGAAAAGAGGGGATGAACATGCAAGGAATAGCCCTATTAATTCCATGAGTAACATAATACACAAATTGGAGAAAGCCAGTTTCTTCAACCTTCATAACACACTCCGCATGTAGGTATATATTCTTTCTGTGCCTAAGTTAAGTTCTAATTTCCTACAGCCGCCAGATAGTTAGAGGTCTTGTGTTTCAACATCTAAATAAGATGCTGTACTACCTCATCCCATTATTAGTGGACAGTGCCTGCAGGTTCCCACAGTGCTGGTCCAGTCAGGTGGAGCCATCTCAATGCTGGGTATAAATTTGCAAACTTAAAACATGTTCTGCATCCTCTCCCTATCCAAATTAAATACCCTGTGGCTGGATAGTTTGGTGCCTCAAGCACTTCTTTCTCTGAAGACCTCCCTATTTTCCAAGTAGCCTTGCTCTTCTTTCTGTTGGGGACATGCAGCTCCTACAATGCTGTGGTGGCAGCAGTCGGCAAGGCTGGAGCCTCTTTAGTGACTCCATCAGATCAGAAGACGACTCTGGGCCCACAGTGTCTTCACCCTGCCCTTGCTCTATCCGTGCTCATTTCCCTATGATGACAGTCCTCAAGGGGCTCCTTTATAAGTGAGCAGTATGCAGAATTGGAAGGTTTTGTCCCCGAACCTACATGAAGTTAGCCATGTTGTTTTACACCTGTGAGCAATACTGCTGATTTCAAAGGGAACTTTTAAGCCTTTCAAGCATATTTTAGACAACTTCTAAGTTTTGGAAATAATTACAAGTATAATTAAAATGCAGACTTTTTT
The DNA here is from genome assembly GCA_013396935.1 of Baryphthengus martii. Taxonomy (NCBI): domain Eukaryota; kingdom Metazoa; phylum Chordata; class Aves; order Coraciiformes; family Momotidae; genus Baryphthengus; species Baryphthengus martii. Next base: position 333,264 of record VWZK01019812.1, on the reverse strand, counting down.
GCATGTAAAGGACAACTAACATCCAGTGCTTCTGTAACTTCACATGGCTGGTCAGAACAGCTCAGATGTAAGCAAACCAGCCCTGAAACCAAGAAACCAGTAACTTTGGGTGGGGAAACAGACAGAGATGATTTCAGCTGCAAAGCAGAACAATTACAGAAAGCCAAAAAAAAAAAAAAAATAGGAAAAAGGACGGCTTTTGCCAAAAAGAGATTCACATTTTGTGCAGCTTTTTTTTAGCCAGGGCAGCTTTCTCCCTGCGGATGGTGCAAGATCCTTCTCCTCAGCGGCAGGAGCCATCTGGAGAAGCCTTCTGCTGCCTTTCACCCCCAAAGACTGCATAAATCTTTCAAAATTTCTCAAAACAGAGCTTTTTTTTTTTTGTTTTGTTTTGTTGGGTTTTTTTTTGCGGGGGGGCGGGGAGAGTTGGCGTTCATTGTTCGTACATACACGTCATTTTATTCACCGCTACATCGCAGAGCCCATCTCCTCGCTCCCGACCTCGCTCGCCCGTGACCCTTCAGGGATAAAGGCTCCCCAGAGGATGCCACACCGGGGACGAGCGGCGTCGCCCGCCCCGCACTGCAGGTACAGCCGCGGGGACTACGACGGAGGGCAGCCGCCCCTCCGCNCTGGGGGAAGATCCGCCGTCGCCGTGGGGCTGAGGGGGAAGTTCTCCGTGGGTGTACGGCAGCCCTCCGGCCGCGGGAGATGCTGCAGTGCCGCGTTTCTGCCTCGGCGCCGAGCTGGGAAGGACAGGGCTTTAAATAATGCGCCTCAGCTCGGAAGCTCTGCTAATCAAATAAAACCTTGGAAGTCATTATTGTAATTGTGGACTGCCCTTGCTCCACTGCACGGCGAGTCGCAGAAAACTTCTTAAATTTTATATTCTTTAGGCTTCCCCCCCCCGCCCCGTGTTTAATCACGCACGGCTCAACCTTTTGCTGTGCGGGGAGCCCAGGGAGGCGATGTCCAAGTGCAGACCCCCGCATTGTGGTCCCGGCACTGCGTACCTGCCGGCATGGCCAGCAGCTGCCCTGCGCCGCGCTCACGCAACGCCCTGGTTTGTTAACAGTTTGGAATGATGTTCTTCGTGCGCTCGTATTAGTGAGGATAAAAATCGCGGTTACTGCCTTCAACTTTAGGCTCCAGAAATGAGTATTACGATGGGGCCTCTTGGGAGTTGGTTCTTCAGGTTTGGTCTTGCCCCAAGTTCATCTGGCTTTAAAAAGCTTATTTAGGAATTCAGAGTGGGGTTATCCATCGGTGTTCATTCTGGAGTTTGGGGCAGTCAGGCAGGGTCTGCATGGCTAAACAGTGTGGTTTTTAGCAGGGAAGCCTTGGACTGACTCTGTAAGAGTAGAGCATGCCTCAAAAGCTACAAGAGCCGCAGCTGGCGGTAGAGGTGGGTTGCTTCTATTTCTGTCTTCTCAGCATCGTTATGCTATAGGCAGGTTGAGGCTGAATCTGCTGGGTTTCATTGATGAGTCCTGATCTCATGATTAGAGGGTAGTGGTGTGATGATACCAAGCAGAGGAAAAATGTGTAGGATTACACCTCATTTCTGTGGTGCCACTGTGTGGGGGAGTTAAGCTTTAAAACAATCAATGGCAATGAATATCTAGTAAAAAAATAACTGGCCAAGAGTTATAAAAGCATGAATGTATGAAACTGCTGAATTACTAACCGTGTGGGAGAAAGAAAATAAGCTTTGGTACCAGAGGAATGAAGGTGATAAATGTGACCTCAGCCTTTAAAAAAGGGCTTTTGTGTACCTGGGGCAGCTTCGGGCTGTCTCACCTCCTTCCATGGTCCAGTTGTGGTGACTGGGATAAAGCACAGGTGTGGCCGATGCGTGGTTGTGGTGTGATCTGCTGCGGAGGAAGTGTGGTGGCTTTAGGGGGTGGCAGCATAAGCTGGGGCAGTTCTACTCATGGCTGGTTTTGCAGCACATCTGCAGTGCAAGGCTCCCTTTCACCTCCCACCAAGGTTTGCTGACGCGTCTCTTGTACAGACCATAGAACTCCTTGGTACACCCCATCATGTAAATGGTGTGTCTGGAAATGGTGTGAGAGCTCCTCATTTGAGTCGTCTTTGTGGCACCCCGTACTCAGAGGGAAAGAAGGTGTGAACTCTGGGAATGCCGTGGGCTCTTCGGCTGTTATCGGATGAGCTCCTCAATGCTACTTTGAGTAAGGAGGACACATGCTCCTCGGTGAAACAAAACGATAATTGTGTGATTGAAGCAGATACCAGCTTTAACTTCAGAAATTTTCACGTTAACACTTTTAGTCATGCTCGCATTATTTTTCAGAAGACATTACCTGTGTTTAGTTTTTGCCGGAAGAAAGTCAAGCCCTAAAGCAGGGAGGAAGGGGTGTGCTATTTAGGGGTTGAGTGTTTAATGATTGGGTTTAGTGCATGAGGATGATGATTAAGCCCATCCTTAATTCTTGACCAATAGATAGTGCGCTGCTATGCTTTAGGATATGTGGGGATTTAATGGTCTCTTGGTTAAATCAGTCATTATCCTTGACTCTTGCCTGAGGATTGAGGCAGCTGACATTTTTTATTTAAGGAAACGATGATTTTGGGGTGGGGCAGTTAGTGTTGCATGCACTGTGATCATCTGACCCAAAGAGGAGATCCTGGAGGTGCCTCTTATGAGGGAGACACTGCATTGCTTGTAGAGTGGGTGGACTTGAGCGACCTGGGTGATTTGGGCTGTTTTGCCATCAGTCACCGAGGTGAGCTGCAGCTCTTCTGTCGACCCTTGGCTGGTATGGAATGAGCGCCGGTTGTTCAGCGGGGCTGGGTGAACCGAACGGGGTTCAGTGTGGCTGTGCTGGAACTGTCCCTGTTGCATGTGACTTTAGAGGTGACATTGCACACGAGGCTGCCAGCTTTTGTTCAGACTAACTTGTTACAGGCCAAATGACCTGGGGTAAGATGCCATTTGTCATGAAAATCATCAGAAATTAACATGTAAGAGACAAAAATTGAAGAATATTTTAGGACAGGCCAATGTTAGTTTGTTTCCTTTTGTAAGTGGAATGTTTTACAGATCCAAATCTGGAGTTAAGGAAGGCAGGAGGCTGCTAGGTTTGCCCTTGTTAAAATCATTGTTGCGAGTTAAAACTGCAACAGATCTCCTTGCTATGCAGTGAATAGCGTTGGAATGATAATACTTTAAAAAAAAACAATTTTAATTTAGGATAATAACTTGTGAGACTTTGAGCTAGTGTATAAAATAGTCTTTCCTAGCTGTTTTAAAATCTGATAAAAAACCTTGTTTCTTTAGAAAATGGCCTGTAACTTTAGTAGCCATTGCAACCTCTGGCTATTATTTACCTTGTAAGTCAATATTGTGAGGGTTTTTTCTGTCACGCTGCTGTTTCAAAAACTGAGTTGGTCATTGTTTTGGTGTTGACTTAAAATAATGCAATCTATATTATTTAATAACATTGCTTCCTGTTACATCACAGGCTTTCCTTCAGGCTATGTTTTGAAATACTGGTTGTGGTACTAGAGATGGTGATGTGGCCTCTGGTAGGGTTCTTGAGGGGTAAGTTGTCTTTTGTGGAGCATTTTGGTTTGTTGTTTTTGTTTTTTGTTTTTTTTCCTCAGATGAAGAGGAATAAAAGCTACTTGACCCTTAGGGAACATGCAGTAACTTACTCACTGTGTGTTAATGTTAGATCTGTTTGCCCTGGTCTATTCAGCTTCCTATATTAACTTTGAATTGCTTGGCATATGGAGAAACACTGTTTCTTTTGCATCTTCAAGATAACACGAGTCATTGTACATCACCGCAAATGAGATTTTTTGAGGTATTTCTTTTAAAGATGTCCTAGCAACCACATGGCTGTTTTGTGGATAATTTGTGATCTGGATTAAGACAAACCAATTTTAATAAATTTAGATAGATAAGAAAGTATCTCTAGTTATGTCTTGTTCTTAAGCTAGACTACTGCGGTTAGGGGAAGGTGTCACTTCAAAACAATCAACAGAAAAATGGTACTAAAAAGCTGAAATTTTCCTCAGGTTGATTGAGAAGTTAGATAGTGAAAGAAGGCTTGAAAGCTTCAGGCCTCAATGTCAGAGTGATTGTCCCATCTCCATCTTCCGCCCTGCCCTGAATCTTTGCAGTTTGGTAAGTGTGATGTAGGTATCTATTTAGGACTCTGGCAGCATGTTAAAGCTAGCATGTGTTTTATGGTAGTAATGTCAATTCTGCTTGGCAAGGATGCAGTTAGCTGTTAAAATGTGCTAATCAGGGAAATATTATGATAGCCTCCTTCATTGTTCCAGTCTCTTAAATGTTCTGGTCTTGGCTAGGAAGAAACTTTGTGCCTTGTGTTGTTTAATGTGTTAAAATCCTAGTGACATCAAAGCAGCAGGTAGTTTTCGTATGAGTCAACAAGTTGAGGTGAAGATTGGTAAATTGCAAATTGGTATGAGAGCTCCAGCTTTGTAGAGTTTTCACCATGCGCTTTCTTGACCTGCAGCAGCTAGCGGCTGGTAAATCCCTTCTCCCTTGTGCAGTCGGAACCTTGGCTGAAGTGTGTGGCAGTCTCAAATACTGTGGAGTTGATGGCAGCCGACTGCTGTCCTTATTGTCGCTGTGTTGCCCTGAATGAGTCCCCAGCAGAGTGGTGGTGTTGGTGGTAGCTGGCACTGCAGCCAAGAGCTGAACTGCCTGCTGTTGGCCAAAGTAAGAGAATGGTCAAATTGCTTTGAAAACATGTACTTGTCTTCATCTATACCTGTAATAACTGGTCTCTTTTGTTGTTGTTGTTGTGTGCATTTAGTTATTAAGTGATGGGGTGTTTGGGCTGGTTTTTCTTATGTAGAAAATAAGCATTCCTATACATATCATACCGTAGCTTTTACACCAAGTATGTACCCTCAAAATGTGGACTGGCCTTTGTTGAAGAAATACTTTTTTTAGACAGCTCTAGAAGTCTTGACAGAATGCAGTGGGAGTGATTTGGTACTGAAGTTGTCTGTGTGATTCAAATAAATAATTTCTAGATGACAATTATAAGTTACTGGGTTCAAAGAGATTGCTGATATTAACCTAAGTTGTTTCATATACTCCAGTATCCCAGTACTTCCTTAGTAACTCATATGACATTTTAGTTTTTATGGATTTATACACAAAACGCCTTCTGTATTTATAAAGAACATCGGTAAGGCCACAGAGTCAAGTATTTGAAAGCTGGGTAGTGCTTTCCAAAGAAAATATCCTTGATTTAAAAATGAAAATTAAACACTAGCACTGGAAAGTATATTTATGAGATCTCATGTCAGGAAGAGTAGAATTGTTTTGGCTCAGACGATTCAGATCTAGCAGACATTTAGCAGAGGCAACCTTCAGTCTAATGTATGAAAATTAGGTGAAATTGAGAATAGAGTTTTGGGATGGAAACAGTGGATGATACTAGGCAATGCATCCAGCTCTGTCTAGAACTGAATACAGTGGCACAAAAGTAGTGACCTTACAAGTACCTTTCTGTCTTCCTGACTCAGATACACAACCATTTTTAGGGTTGCTAATGAATTGCATAACAATTTCTCCAGGCTCTTGATCAAGGCTAAAACAGGAGTAAAACACGGCTCTCTTTTAATATACCAATTATAGCTACATACTAGACAACTTGCCGTATTTGCGGTGTATCCTAAACCATTAAAAGCAAACCAAAAAATGTAGTTCATAGAACATACAAACTTTATTTGGAGATTGTGTGATATATCAGCCTGTGGAGGGTAAGATCGAGTAATCTTTTTTGATTGTTTTCAGCTGTATTATCTGCATTTTCTATGATGGTGCTGAAGTTTAGGGTATAAAATCAATACCTGGCACTCCCATGTTAAGTGACTACAACATTCGCCCTTCTGATGTAGTGTTACAGCGGTAATAAATGAATAACTAGGCAGTTTGTTATCGTCATTAAATTGTGATAGTGCCCACAATGCACTCATCCGGTTTCAGATCCTGATCACGTATGAAGTCTTGTACTAAATACCCATTTAATTAGCAATTGTCTTTGTAAAGTTCATAGTTAATCTGTACAGTTTCTGGCTTTCAGGAGCGGCTGGTTTTAAATGCCTATTTGTCTGAAAGCATAGACAAAGGCAAAACTCCTCGGGTGATACAAATTTTTTAAATTAGGGTAGAAAGCAGATGATGATCATGATATTTAAGTCATTTAGTAAATGGAAACTGTCTCAGGACAAACTGTGTATTTTCACACCCATAGTTTTATCATTTTCCTATTCTTTAACAACCTTCATTTTAGGAATCTGTGAGTATGTGTTGATTTCCCCCCACCCCCCCTCCATCAATGGGCTTAATACTGAATACAAGTTAGATTTCTTACTGACGTGCTGATTGTTATGGATTGACTATCCAGAGCTATTTGTCTTTGACATGTAGCTGACTTGGCTTTCAAAGGACACGTGCGTGTTCTGTGTTAAATGGCTTAAGGACTGGAGTGACACAGTTGGAGAGCTTGGCAGATATCTCTGTGCGTGCATGATTTGGAACAAATAAAACTCATCTTCTAAGACAAAATGTCCAAAGTAGATCGCTCAGTCAAATTTTCATAAATATTTTTATTGTAAAGATTTAATCCTGAGCAGCTGAGGAAGAAAAATGAAATTGTGATACAAGTTTTAATAATGGCTAGTATAATGTTTTGTAAAGCAAAGTATGTCTCTAACTAGCAAAACCCTCTTTATGTCTTTGCGATGTTCCTTATCAACCTAATCAAAATCATGGAAAAAAATAAGAAAAGTGGAGAAGAACTTGAATTCATTGACCATTGAAATTTGTACGTTTTTAAAAGAAATTAAAACCAACCCAAACCAGAAACCAAATCCAGTGGTCTGGCAGTCAGATTCCCCCTACTTCTTTACTCTGTTTCAAACTTTGTTTAAATGGGTCTGCAGCATGTGAAGAATTGAATACATCTGTGTAGCGCTAGCATGAGTCTGTACTCAAACAGGTTAGATCAAAAAAAAAAAAAATTCTTGAAATGAATCCAGGTAGCTTCCTAGTTAAAACATATCAAATAACCTAAAGCACGTGAACTCAAGACAACTCAGTTTAACTGTATAAACCGTTCAAGCTGTAAAACATCAGGAGGACTTTTTTAATAGGTGCCTGGATAATTTGCCTTTAGGTGGTGGAGGGGCAGAGGGGGTTGGCTTTTTCACATCAGATGTCTTCCTGTGGGCCAAGCACTTGGGAAAGAACTGAAATACTGCTTCCTCTTTAAATGGTTGTTGCATACATGTTACGCCTTTGGTGTGTGTTTGCTCAAGCTTAGATGTTTTTAAACAGCCGCGTCCCTAGTTTTACATGCCCTAAGACAACTCCTGGTTTATGGCTTAAATTTCAAAGACTGCTTAGTTCTTAAGCGCCGTGCCGTTCAAAATGGAACTTTTTCACTGTCTAGTCAGCAGAAAATGTTCTTTTTCTTTTCATTCTTGACCTGTTTTAATTCATGTCAGTGCCTCTAAGCAAATAAAGTGAGTCCTTCAAAAGAGTCCTTCAAAATATATTGTCAGAAAGTCTCCAGTTGCCTGTCTCTTCAGCAATGGACCCAAAGCAGCCAATGAAGAGTGAGTGCAGTGAGATGTCTTTTATACCAGAGAAGTGTCCTCCAGCAAGGGGAGGTCAACATTTCAGTCCTACGCTTTTGCTTAATTGTGAAGATTGCCAAATCTCTCCTCAGTTGGCAAACACTTGCGACATAACTCAGGGCAAAAGGGACAGAGGGCTGTGAGTTGACTCAGGAGCGCTCTGCTCCGTAGGCAAGACGAACAGGAGTCCAAGCTCACGCAGTGCTTCCAGTGCCAGCAGCTTTGGCTGTCTGGTCTTTCTCTATAGCTGGAAAACCAGACTGCCTAACCCATGTGTATCTGCAGAGCAATGTGCTCATGGGCAACCCTTTTGAAGAACCTCACTTGCTTTGTGGCTCTTGTCTCTCAGCTTGGCTCTGTGAACTGTTTCACGGGAATCCACAAGGCAGAACAAAGTATGGTAGTACTTGTCTTAGGAGATCCCTGTCTCTCTGCTGGAAAAAAAATTCTATTTCCTTGCTGAAAAGGGTTGAAATCTTCTCCTTCCTGGGAGGTGGAAATAATAAGAATTTCCTTAAATCAGATGTATCGCTTCCTTCCCTATGAATGGTGCATAAGACTCTGTGTGCTATGGTGACTAAAAAGAATTAGCTAATGGTGGGAGTAAGAATAATGATGTCGTATTTATAACCTGAGTTAGCCTTTAACAAGAAAAAATAGCTTGTGTTATACCATGTAACACTGGTGCCTGGCTACTATCAAACATGCCGCAAACGCATAGTTACAAGTATTGTGTGCAGTAAATTTATCTTTGTAGTAGAAACCTGATGGTGTTGCTGTTCCCAGGGGGTAAGTTGAATTACATTGTTACTGAGGCTGAGCTAACAGAGCTCTGCTTATAATATACATACAGACAAGAGGGTTCTTCACAGAGGTGACCTTTGCTGTATTTTGGTTTCAGATTTCACAGGGACCTATTTCAAAGTTCTTTAGCTTCAGTCCACACCCTGCTGGTAGTTAGCTATAAAACTCTCTTCAAAGAAGGTTTGATGTTTGTTTTTTTTTTTTTAAAAAAAAAGTCTGTCCTTTATTGCTTTAATAAAGTTAGATAAAGGACATTTGTTTACTCCTTTTGTAATATACCCTGCAGCCACTGTTACTTATCAATATAACTGATAGTTCAAAGATGAAATTAAACCTACAGAATTATCAGTTACAATGTGCAAATGCATAGTATAAGTAATTCTTTTTTATGACTCTTCTGTTTATTAGTTAACTTGAAGAATGTGTACGAGCATATATTTGTGCTGGGCAAGCCATTATGGTTGACATGGCATCATGTAGTGTACTGCCTCCAAGGTTATTCCACCCTCTCTCTAAACTTTTCTTGGGTTACTCTCTCCCTCTCCAAAACCAATTTAAAGAAACAAATTAAAGCCCTGTAATCCTATTTAAGAACTCGGTCAAATAAAAAGTCGGCAAGTCACTGTTCCAATAAATATAATCACCTCTTTAACACAGTCACTCCTCTCTAGGACTCTGATTTCCACCTGATTAAAATATTTGGGTTGTATGTTACAACCAAGTTAAAGGGGATATCCTGCTTTTCCCTCCTGGCCGTGTGGTCCTGCCTCATCCTCTCTTGTATGAGCCCTGCAGCCTGCTGAATGTACCCAATGCTCTGTGGATTGCAGCAGAATACAGCCTCTCCCCTCTGTCTGCATTAGCCCTTTAAGTTGCATCAGCTCAAGAGAGGGTTCAGTGAGCACTAGGGTGGATGTGAGGTGTCAAAGGCAGCAGTGAGAACCTGTGAGGAAAGGGGACGATAGGGAGATGGAGGAACTGTCAGAGCTGAGCTTCAGGTTGACTCCAGCCCCTTAATTCTTCAGTGGTGACAGCTCTGCAGTGTCCTGCCTGCAGTACTGGGGGGCAACATGAAAGTGAGCGGAAAATGTTTGAGGGGAACCTTCTGCAAGGAGGCTTGTTTGCAGGAAAGTAAGAATGAAAAAGCTGTTTACCTAGGCTTTGAGATGATGTGGCAGCCACTAGGTTATGAGATTCCCCTTATCCTCCCAGTACCCTGAGAACCTAAGGGGGAACAGTTACGTTTAAAGGGACACTCTTTGGGATAAATGCAATGTTTTGGAGAAACTATGGAGACTTCAAAGTTACTTTAGTTAAAATAATCTCAGCATGCTGGCCTGAGCTGCTCTTTGGCTCCATGTTACACACCCGTACCACAGCTCCACGAGACTGCCAACGAGTGACAGTCCTGGGTGGAGTAAGAGGTGTTGAGTGTTTGGGGTTGCCTTCTGTAACAGTCTTCCCTTGTCTCCAGAACCTGCAGTATTTGTGCACAGCACAAGATGCACAACTAAATTTTCTGTTGTCAGATCAGGTTTTCACTGTTAAACAGTGTGTACTGTTACTACTTTTCTTTTTTGATTCTATTTCATAGCTATTTATAAGAGATTGAGACTCAATACTGCCATGGAAAAAGTTTATTGTGTCAGGTAGACCAGTGCCTGTAAGTTCAGGAACATAAAGAACAAATAATTTCTTTGGTGAGAGGAAAGGATGGGTTGTGCTTGGTTCTAGTAATGAACTTATACCTATGTTTACAAGACTACCTATATATGAGAAGTAAGAACTACATTAAGGGAAAGATGTACAAGGAAGCTGTTTAGCATAGTTCATCCTGCTTCCCAAAATGTTGTGTAACTAAGTGCTGTTGCCTCTCTTCTTTCATCCAGGTTCTCATCAGTTAAATTATGTGTAAGGAAACCTAATGTTTCTACCAACAAATCTGGCAGAAAGATTGTTTTAGAAGCGTAATGCTGAGTTTCAAACAGCAGAAAGCTGTTTGCTGTTCAAGTTGACTGAAATTGTTCCAGTTAGTCTCTGTGCAGGTGGTGAACGATAAAAATTCACAGTGTGAATAGCTGTCCTGCAGATAGCACTTTAGTCTTCGGTGCTGGACATTCCCAGCTTTTTCCTGGGCTTGTCCCTTTTTCCTTTTTTTCCCCTTTCCCTAACTTCAGTAAACAGTCTTCAAAAGTTTGTGTTTTCTTTGTCTGATATGATATTCAGGCTTCAGTGTGGATACTTAAGGAGCCTTATCAAAGTAATACTGGCTCAGTCAGAGTAAAGATGCTTTAGTTAAATAGACTATGACTGTGTTTAAAAATAACAGCTCTGGCTGTGTCAGCACGTTGGACGACCTGATACTGACTTCAACAGACAGAGCTGCTGAAAATTATTTTGCCTGTTGCGTGTGTATTGCCCTCAGTTTAAACTTGTTTTCTGTTGGTAGCGTTTTGGTGTTAGATGAACCAAAACAGAGCCCTTGAATTTTAAATGTAATTAGCCAAATGAGCGCTTCTACTGGGCACCTTGTAAATGCACGAAGAGGAGTAGCAGCGCTTCTACTTCTGTTCGCATCATCGAAACAGTGGTGTCTGGGCTTGGGCGCAAACACCGTCCTCATCTAATCTCAATAGTTCTGGTTCCTCACCCATTTGATTTCTGTAGAAAAAAGGTGGTGTATGTACTCTGCCGGCCTCAGGTCTGTTGGGGTGTGACTGCAGTGCTTGCAGTTGCAAGGCTATTGCCTTCTCATAATAATGAAGCGTGGAGAGAAGCTCGTTCATAATTCCCATGCCATTGTCTCATCTCACCCCGGCCTTGGTTTGGCTCTCACTTTTGGTGCCTTTCTGAAGATTCATTTCACACGCTGGTATTCTTAAAAAGCCTTGGTTAATAAGGTATAGCCCATATGCAGAATAAAAAGGTAAAATTTTTTGAAAATACTATGTGTATCTGATGTTTATTCTGTTTCTTACGGTTCTTGTTCTATGTGGGGTTTCTGTCCTTTTTTGTTGCTTGGCAAGGAAGAGGGTATTATATTCTTCTACCAAGAGGAGGGGCATTAAGCCTACTCATAAAAAGAAGATTTATTATCAAATGTAGTTTTTCATTTTGTCCATTGGAAATTTTTAAACTCTAACTGTACCCAGATTACTGGCTTCATTCATACGGTTGTTGTATCAAGTTTGGATGCTGTCTTTGTTAAATTATGGCTCCTGAGGGTGTCCTGTTACAGAGGGTTCTTCAGTGAGGGGAAATGAGGGTATAATAAAGAGGATCCAAGGACCGGACGTAATGATTCTATATAACTGAAACAAACAATGCCAGATTTGGCTGACGTTGGATTTTCCATCAAACTTTTTTATTGGCGTTTGTTCATTTTGCTTTAAGCAGAGTTGAAAACTGAGGCAGCTTAAGTGCCTACAGTAACTGAAAGACCAATAGCAGACAATTTGGGTGGTATTTTTAATCTCTGTATCCTAGCTTCATCCTCAATTTTGACTTAGGAAGTCTCCTTGATTGAAATGCCATTAGAGCAGTAAATTCAATGAGACATCCAGATTCACTGAAAAGACTACAACTGAAGCCAGTGTAACAGACCTGGCTGTGCCTGAGGTTCCTGAAACCTTGTTCCAAGTGTTCAGCTCATGCTCAGTAAGGAGGAGTGCTGCTTTCTGGCATAGTGAGTACCTGACCTTCATTGGGGTTGCCTCTGACTTGCTGCATCTGTCTGCTAGCTGGTAACGGTATCTCTTGCCTTTTGCTCAAATGATAAAATATTATTAATTGTACTATGCTAGAATAAGGATAGAATCGTCAATATGTACTTCAGGATGCAAGCAAATTTACCGAGAGATTCTATAAATAAATTCCTGAGCATCTCAGCCAGAAATAGTGTGAAGCAAGAAGGCTGGTGGTTTTCTCCTGTTCTGGTGTTGAGCACTGCCAGAAGAGGAATGACGCTGAATCCATTTCTTACTGCCTCTGTTATTCCAGAACGTTAGTCTTCCAGAGAGAGAGTAAAGTACCACAGTTTGGAGCAGACACTGCTCAAAGAGAAAGGAGGCAGAAAACCCCATAGTGTTAGCTCTCACATTTGCAAACTGATAGACATGACATTAAAGCTGCTGAAGGCAAAACTGTTGCCATCATTTTAATGTCCTTTTAATTATTGTAGAATGTTGTAGGGGTATTCCCCCCCACCTTGTTATTTTCAGTACCTTCTATGTCTTTGCGCTTTGGTAAAATTTGGTGCAGTGATTGAATCATACTCAGTGCACAGAACAGTTTCCTCTATTTCTCCATATGCTCTTCAACCGACCTTACCCACTTCTTTATTTATAGATGTCTAGGAGAAATTTTCCTAATGCTTCTTCTCTTGTTCAAGTTCAACTGCATAACTTTAACTCCTTTTCTACTCATGTCTTTGCTACCTATGTTAGAAACCACTCTGGTAAAAATGCAAGCCCTTACAGTGGCTAATATTGTAGTTCATTGGAAGATGAAAACTGGATTCCTCCTGGAGAAAAAAAGCTATATGTATGTATGAATTGAGATTAGCACTTGCAGTGCATTAGCATTGTGGTAGAATTTAATAAACACAACGTTTTTAGTCTCTTTTTTTTTCTTTTGTGCCTTAATATGCATAGGATTCTGCTTGATGAAAAAAGGAGCCTGATAGAAGGGGTAAAACTGCATATTGCCCCGAGGATAAACTTTTGGAAATACTTCTGTGGATTGCAGCAATGGGTATTACATAAGAGAGGAAAGAAGCTTGCCCTGAAGTGCCTAAATTATTAAAGCATTTGCAGAAGTAGAATTCGTCTATCTAGAAATTTATTGCAGGGTCCACTTTTGACTGGGGGCAAGATGAATATGGATGTGTTGCAAAATCGTAGTTGTCTACAGCAGCTTGTGTATTTTGAAGGGCGCAAGTTTGTGTAACTTGGTGTGAAAAACATAAATGATTACAGCTGGTATCTTCAAATTATTTATCTTGCATTTGTGTGAAATTAAGTTTCCTGAGAGGTCTGAGTGACAGTATTTAGCGTAAGAGGATGTGATCTTCTAGTTGCTGAACCTAGCGCAGACTTGACTGAGAGTGTGCAGCTGTACAGTTTCCTGATTAATTGGAGTGCTCTTCAGAGTATTTGATAGATCAGGGAGAGGTTATAAAAGCAGAAAAGTAGAACTGTCTTAGTTGTGAGATGCAGCGATTTCCTTGTAGCGTCTTATGAGGGAGCGTTTGCACTGGACTTGGATGTACAGCTACCGAGACTCTCTTGAGCCATAGCATCTTTTTGGCTCGGTGTGTAAGGAAGCAGGAAGGCAGGATGTGTTTGCACTACTCGGCTCTGCCAGCTGAGGTTTTCCCCTTAACGTTCCTGCTTTTGAATTGCTTTTTGGAGAACTCTCTCTGGATGCCGGAAGCCTTAAAACAAGGCAAACTCAACTCGGGCTTGGCTGGCTAATTAAGGTGCCCCAGTAGAACAGTGAATAGCACATTTAGGTTGTTGTGCCTGCATACAAATGCTTTCTACGGTGAGACCTGCATCTGTGGGTCCTCTTGGCTCTGTGCAGATAACACTCGGATAACAATTCTCTAGTTCTCAGCTCATTATTCAGATTACTGTTGTATTTAAATATTCCATCTGCATATTGGCTTAACTTTTGGAAAGGCCTGGACTGTGAGATTACTTTTTTAAAAAAACCTTCTCAATACAAGCTATGTAAATGGTGCAGTATGTTACCTTTCTCCTTTTAAGATACTTTTCCCATACTGATGAGATGGCTGCTGGTGTTCACTCTTCTGGGGGACAGTGAAACCTTTCGTGTGAAATAGTTGACACCTAGTAAATTAATGCAGGTTTTGCCATTGATTTATTAACGTGTCCAAAAACCACCGGTGTGTTTTGGGTTCTCAAACAGTTCAAGTTGTTTGTCTTCCTTCTGAAGAAAGCAAACAAATGCGTGCACATCTTCATTTGTTTCTCCTACCCTGCTACCCATAGGTAGACTTCAGAATCAATCAAATCAAAATTTTTTCAAATTGGGGGTTCTTTTATGCTTGAAGAAAAAGCTTTGCTAGTAAGTCTTCTGTTATAAATAGGTACGTGCAGCTACCCAGCAGGGATCTTCTTTTTAAGTGAGGCTATAGCAGTTAAGTTTGGAAGTAATTTTCAGGCACCATGTAGATAAGACTGCGTGTGGGCAGAGCTGCTCGCCTGCCTCACCTACCTTAACCTAAGCAGCTGCTGGAAATGTTTGGGTGAGAGCGTAGCTGTGCCTCGAGGATGCTCCAGCAGCCCCTCTCTCTGAAATGACCTTTCCCTCATGGAGCCGAAACAAGTGCTTTGCTCACCTCTGGGCTCAGATTGCCTTGTTTATCCTTCCTCACCAAAGTTTCCCTTCTGTACAAGGTGTTGGGTCTAACGGCACTTTAAATCCATCTGATTCTACTGCTACAGACAGTGTTTATACAACTATATTTATATATTTTGGTTTAATCCTCTTGAAAATTATGCACAATTCAGATGTAACGGATGTTTAAAGTTCTTGTTAAAGTTTGCTTGGGACGTTTTAAGTAGTGGAAAAAAATCCAGTTGTCTGATCTTCCTGCCTCCAGAAGCAAATACATTGATGTACCTGTTGATTACAAGTTGGCTGATTGTGAGAGGATTTTAAAATTGAATCTCCTTTCACAGCATCTAACACTGTATTTCTTAGGTGAAAACAGGACTTTTCCCTGCTTTGATTTTTAGTCTTCAACTTTTTCATCATTTCATATGATCTTTTCAATACTTTGTTTGGAAAAGAGAATTTGCATTAATCAAATACTTGAGATACATCAATAAATGTAGGTGCTCCTAAGTAGCAATGTCCTCTGAAAGATTTATTTCATTTTATTTTCCAAAGGTCTAATCAAAAGCTAATTTGAGGAAGGGAGTTCTTTTCTTTTCAACTGTTGATTTGAAATAATGTTACTGATAGTTAACTACCCTAGCTTTCAGTACTTTAATTCCTTCAATAAATATATTGCGAAGGTAATAACCTCAATAACTGAACAATTTGGGGGTATTATTTTAATTTTATATGAACATGAATGTAGATTGAGAGTAGGGATTATATATAGAGAGGGTTTTTTCTGAAAGATTATATTATCTGTTCATATGAGTATGAACTTATCTGATCTAGTTCAGGAGGGTGCTTGTTAAGAGCACTTAAATACTTCAATATCTGGATATCAAATATGGTGAAAATCTTCTGGGTTTAGGTATGGTATGATGCATTCAGTCTTTCTGTGCTGTTTCTATCCTGGTTGGAAAAGTGAGTTTCATTCAATGTTTCTTGAGATAAGTTGATAGGATTTTATAAACTAGTGAGCATGAAAGAACAGAGTTCTTATTCACACTTGGATATTGAATTGAAAACTTGCTGTTTCTATTAATTTTGTTGATTGATTGGTGACAGTTGTATCAGAATTAAGCTATGCTATATGTTCAGGCAATACTAGAGCACACCAATTAAATCTTTATCATATATTAGAGTTACCTTACTGAGAGGTCTCTAAACTGGTAAGAGATTTTAAGGATGTTATAGTTATCAAAGACTTGGATGTGCATCAGTTTGTTGGTGTTTGTTTTTTTTTCCTCAAAACACTAACAGTAATTGATTCAAGTGTCTTAAGTTTCTCTGGTCCTGTGAGTAGACTTGTAGTAACTCCTTTTGTACTTTGAAAATCAATTTACAAGTCAGGTGGAGTCCTAGGTAAGAGTTGTTTGTAGTAAAGAAGCTGAGTCTGGACTTAGTTCTAACCTGCAGCGTTGCCTTCTCACACCTGGTCTAGCAATGAGCTTCTGTGAACAGCTTCAGTAACAAGTTCAGGTTTTCTTTGACAAGGGAACCCTCAAATTAATTTTGTGGTGGGTGTGTGAAAGGGGAGAGCGTTTAACTTTTTTAGGTCTAGGAAACATTTTTTTGTGAGCTAAGGAACTTGGAGAAAACATAGAAGATAAGTGAAATGGTGATACACAGAGAGAATTTTTCCTTAGAAGTTGGGTTGCAGATGTAGGCCACATCTGTAATCATGTTTTTAGAAATGAATCCCTATTAAATCGATTCTTTGCCAACAGCATCTGGTTGCACTTTATGTACATGTTTTCTTTCATAAAGAAATCAAACCGTATGGCATAACACCAGTCAGATAAAAACGATTGTTTATAATACTTTGTTTATTTATATAGCACCACAAGATGAAATACATCTTCACCGAAGAACCTTACAGCAGCAGATTAAAAAGGTGAACAGATGACATCTGCATTTCCAGATGTCCACTTCGGGGGTGCTATCTAGTGTGGTTAATAAGCCCTGCTTAAAAGAAAATAAAATTAGTAGCTGAATTGGTAATTGAATGGTGGCTAATAATTCCAAGTACCTTCTCAGGGTCATGTCCCACATCCTGTAGCGGCCCTGCAATGCTGGTAGTGCCCCTGAAGCATTGCATGGGGTCAGAAAGAGCAATACTGTGCAGTGACAAACCTTCACAGATACACTGCCTTTTAGGACTGGTAGCAAACTCTGATACTGCTCCCTGCTATGAGTAAAATTTGGGAGCAATGATTTGCTTTTGCTAGAATAGACTATACAGCAGTTGTTCGCATGAATTGGTTAGACTCATTTCTTAATTGCAATCTTCAAAATGACTTCTCTGCTTACAAAATGAGTTATCTGTGGGGCTTGAGAAGGGGTCCAGCCTGGATGCACCTTTTGGGTTCAACTTGGGAAACAGCTGAAATACAAGATTTGGAAATACCTTGCAAATACCAGAGGCATGATTTCCTGTAATAAAAACAGTGCTGGGCTGTGATGCCCTCAAGAGCAGGGGCAGCTATGCAGTGGGGTTTCAGTTGCTGCAATCCTAAACAGATCTCTTCAGCACATGCCTACTAAGATATTTACGGATATCAACTGTATTTTTGCCACATAAAAGTTGGACCACCTGCAGCTGTGGAAAAAGTTATAGGTGAAGCAGTTTTTAACTTTGCATGTAGGGTATTGTACTGATTCTGAGATCTTTGGAAGGAGCAATTTCCATGTAGGTCAGCAGACAGTTATCTCAAAAATAGCTGCTTCTGTCAAAAACTTGCTGGGAGCTTTTGTGCCCTGCAAGACCTTCTGTGTCAGTGAGGGACATACTGAGGAACGAGGTAAATGTCATCTACTGTAGGTTTTATTTCATCCCTTAACAAGCTCTGATCAAACGTGCACAAGGAAAGAACATTTTGGTAGTTTTGTATCTAGATAAAACATCCTTTTGTGGTTAATGGTCTCATCTGAGATTCAAGATGTCTTTAATGTTGGATTTTTAAATTGGATGTTAATATGTTACAGTTGCGTAGAATATGCAGTATTCAACAAGCAATGCTTGCTTTGACTCTTTCCATTTCAATTGATTAGCTTATTTGTTAACAGCATAATTATTTTTGACTCAGTCATGAGAATGGCAGTGGTTTAAAACAGGTTTTTTTACTGCAATACCGGAACAAAATGGGAGTTTAAATACTGTGGCTCTTAGGCCTTTTAAAATTAGGCATCCTAATTAACAGAGCTAAACATGACTTAATTACTTCACGTAATTAACAGAATACCTATTGCCTTTTTAGTTGCTAGGCTAAAAGGTTTTTAGCTGAGCACAAGCTTTTGCTGTGCACGATGACCCTTTAAAGGCTTTTGGGACTCGCTCCAGCTGGCAGCTTGGCACTGCTGAACAGATGTGACTGGTCCCTGGAGACCTGATCTGCGCTGCTGGCTTTATTAATTCCTGACATTCGTATTGATCTGTGGGTCAAAACAAAACTGAAGACTCTCATGTGGAAGTGGCATAATGTGGTGGTCTGTTGGTCTTTCTGATACGTTCAGGATATATAATCCTGGTCTTAGAAGCTCTTATTTGTTTTTTTGTATGTGTGCATGTTTTACTGTTTCTTGGCTTCATGTTCTGTTCTTGGTGATTCATAGAGCATCAAAATGCACAGAAATCATGTTCTCAGCATTTTGGAAGACCTCTCCAGATAATTCAGAGCACTGTTTGTTCATGGGAAGCAAGTGGGCGTGCTGGAGGAGCTTTCAGGTTTCCTGAAAATGCTCATGGTTACTGAGGAACTGCTTTGTACCTCTCTTCCGAGAAGAGAATTCTCACTTCTTCCAAGTAGTGTTTAATAAGTAGAATCTTGAAGTTGAGAGGAAGTACATTTTCCCATAAGAGAGACAGATGGTTTTGAAAAACCCATTGAAAATTTGTACTGATGGGAGTGAAGTTTGATTTCTCCTGGAATCTAATTTATATCTGCAAAGACAAGCCATAGTAAATTTCAATTAGTAGAACAATAAACTCAAATCACAAGTGATAGGTATTTCTTGTAAGTCTGGAAAGAGTCAGTCAGATGTCCTGTGTATGGGAAGTCTTTATGGACCACCCATTAACATTGTATTATCTAAGTACTGAATTGAAGATTTATTTATTTTTAATGCTTATCAAAACGAAGAGGAAACTTGAAATGGTTTAGGGGATTGTGAGCAAGAACAGTATGACCAGAAGTTGGCATGTTGGAGACACTGATCAGACAATTGTAGACAGTGTCTGAAGGTTATCAGTGGAGGATGCCAAGGGGCTATGAATTTCCTTCTTCAAGCACACTCAGGCAGAAAGGAAGGTGCTAATGACTGCAATGAAGGCACTGCACTAATGCACGTTGCTGACCTCATCCCAAGAAATGTACAGCACTAGCCAATTTCTGATATAATTTAGGGAAAACATGTATTTACTCATTGCAAACAAATGTTTGAGATGGTTTTGTGGGTATGTTAGTTTTTTTTAAAAAAAAAGAAAAATCCTGAGCTGTAATTATAATAGCTGATTGTTTATACATTTCCAATCCTTGGTTTCTGAGGCTGTGCTTTGATAATTTCTCCAAGGGAAGCACTTGCTGGTCAGAAAGTTGATTCAGGTTGAGACCACCCAATAGTCACTGAGTAGTGGTCCTGGCAATATGTATGTTTTCGTTTAGTGTAAATATTTTGAACTTAATGACTTCCTGTTTCTATGGAGGAGAATAATCTTGCTTAAAAAAAAAAAGGAGTTGGGGAATATTAAAACAGGAAACTTGAATACATGACTGCACTTTCCTGGTAAGCCTATAGATTGAGGCAAACTCAGGAGAGGGTTCATGAGATGTTACGATATTACAACTTGGAATTCCTATGGTATTTGTCAAGCCATTATGGTTGTTTTCATATAAACCCCCAAACTTGTGCATTTTGATGAATAGAAGTAGAACAAGCAACAAGAGCTTACTGAATGGAATGGCAAATGAGGAAGGAGCGGATGGCCGGGAAGGCAGTGAAGGGCAAATACAGTTGGTGTGTTAAGTAAGGTCTTGACTTAATACAGTGTCACACTGGGTAGGATTTCTCTTTAACTAGGTAACAAGTCTCTTACATTTCCAAACCCGATCTGAACAGGCAAATACTGCTACAGAAGAGTAAAAAGGAAAGCTTAGACAAAAGCTCAAAATTAGACTTGAATCATTAAAACATTTAACAGTTGGATTTAAGTTGAAGATGTTAATTAATTCTATTCTAGTTATGCTCTCTCTTGTAACTGGTTTTGAAGTACAAGTTGTCAGTGTGGCAGTGTTGTAGAAGCAGGCTATAAAAGTGGTTATTTTGAGTTCAGCAGCTTTAGCAGTTGAGGCAAGTGAGTTGCAAAGTTCAATAAGGGCTTTGTGTAAATTGACTGAAGTGCACATCACATACTCACGGAATCTTACACTTCTGTAGTACTGTTTTATTTTAGACCTGGACTAGGATTAATTCTGCTGGCCTTCGACACATCTCATGCAGTATTGCGTTGCCTCTTCATGTAGCACTCTGAGCAGCATGTTTTCTTCCTTTTTTTTAAAAAAGTAATTTTTGTTGAAGAGATCAATGTCTACAGCAAATGCTCTTAGCCAAAGCCTGTGGATCTTGTTAGAAAGGCAGCTACTGAGAGGTGAAGAGGGAAAGGGAATGGTTTGATTTAACTTTGTAAGAGCTGGGAAGGGGGAATTGAAGCGAACTTAAGTCTCATCCTTCCTTTCTGGAGGGAGCAACATATAAAACTAAATAGCTTCCTTTTTGCATAGCAGTAACTTACATTTGTACTATTCTAACTGTACGCTTGAGTAGCAAAACAATCCCCTCCCAAAAGAGCCTTGCTGGAAGTGTGCTGGAGGAGCATGTGGAAGTGAGTCAGTTTGACTAAGTTAAGAACGGTGTTCTGTCTCAACCGAGAGAGGAAAAACAGAAAAAACGCCTTTGACATCTGGAGGGGTAAGAAAGGTTAACTGGTCATGTTCTTATACCCTGATAACTTTTATTTTCAAGGAAGATTGACCTGTGTGTAGTGAAATGAAGTATCTTCCAGAGTAGAAGCATAAGAATTTCCTTTTGGTGGCAAAATAATGTAAACTAATTGAGTAATCTTCTGAAGCTTTGCATGGTCCAGACATTCATCCAAGCAGATATTTGTCTTCTGAATGTAAGTACATTTGAGTACTGCTCTTGTTTACATCTTCTGTAAACTGATTGTAACACTTACATATAGTTCCAATTGTCTTTTTCTTCCCTTTTGGAAAATTCAAATCCTTGTGGTGAATGACAAACAAGAATTGCATCAGTAAACTTCATTGTAGTAGCTATTGCAGCAATATCTGACAGGATCTGTCTTTTCTCTCAAAGTGGTGATCTGACTGGGCAAAACTATGCAGCAGCAGTGTTTTCCCTGGACTGACCCCTAAATCTATTCTAGTTTTCTGTCATTTAAGAAGCTACATTTATTTTCCTGTATTGTTATTTTTATAGAATTTCTTCACATCTTAAAGCTAGTATAATCTCAACATGAGAGTTAATATCTTGTGTTTTACCTGTAAGTGGCAAAAGGTCTTAGAGGCAAGCCTGGAGAGAGGGAAGCAAAAACTGCTGTGTCTCAGAGCAGATAGACATTTCTCTTGCATTTGTACCTGAAGTAGCTACTGACATCATGTAGCCACCAAAATTCTTTATTTGTCCTTCCTTTTTTGTGGAGCTGTCTTGTTAAAAGCTTAATCTTCCCTTAATAACGTTGTCTTGAAATTTGTTTTGACATATGCTGAAATTTGCCTTTATAGTCTAGGCAGTGGTATAAAGAATTTTCCTCGTGCGAAGCAGAAAAGACAGCAGTGGCTCCTGCCACCTCGAACCTGGACATTCTCATCTACTTCTATCTGTTCAGTTTTAGCCCATCTTATCACATATCTCTTCGTGTCTGCATGATTTACTTGCTTGTGAGAAAGAAAGTCTGAAAAGAAGAAAATCAGGCCTGCTAAACATCCTGGAGTGCGCGTTAGCAGCTCGTTTCCACTGCAGGCATTAGGAGGTTAGTTACTTGCTTCGGGTATGCCTCTCTTCCTCTTCTCCACCTTTTGTAAGGAAAGACTTTGAAACTCAACAGGAAAAATCTACTAAATAATAGTTAATTTAAATATTATCCCGTTGAATACAGAATGGTATCTTAAAGAAGTGCGTTCTTGGCAAAGACGAGATCAAAGTTATTTGACGTTTCCACATTGTGTTTACAGCTAAACCCATCGTTCTGATTTGCATTCAGAGATGCATGTGACAGGCCATTATCTGGATTATTCGATGTGTATAATTAGGCATTTGCTTTCTTTTCCTTTCAGAGTATCTGTGCAGGGGTTTAAATATTTGAAGTAATAATCATCTGTGCACTTTGATGCAGCATTTGCATAATTAATTTGGGAGGTTGGTCAGAAGAATTTATGTTGAAGCTTTTATGTTGAAAATAGCTTCCATTGATTTATAGGCAGAGGTGGGGATAGACATGTGATCTGCAATAGAATAACATAATGGAGTAATATCCTGGCCTGTAGTAATGTACCTGGGATTTCAGGCCTGGGCTGTTATCTCTGGGCTGCTGGCCTTCAGACCAATACTTCTGGAAGTAGGTTCGTGATACTGATATTTTGAGGTGCATTGGCATTTTCCTTTTGAGAAGCGGGTTGCTGTGCGAAGAGATTTATCCCTGCCTGAACCAACACCACGCATATCGAAACTGAGGGGTGTTCTGCCTGGAGCTGAAATTAGCCTCACTCGAATACCTGTATTGGAAACCGAAATACTCTATTTTCGATTCACAGTCCAGTTTTTATGGAATATAAAGGAGATGTGGATTTATTTGGGAATGGAAACTTAAGGGAACTTTTTTTCTTTAAAACCCTGTGTATACTCTGTGTTGAGAATGATGGATAACAAGACTGTGTCTAAAAGAGGCAAAAAAAATACACGTGTGCAACCTCTGTTGCTAAGCAGTGGGTTTTGTGGCTGATTGGTAGGAGGAATGTTTCATTTCAAAGTTTCGGAAGTGCACCACATATTTCTGAAGTTTTAAATTCTCCGAAGAATTCTGATTACTTTGTTCTAGAGGAACCAATCTTGCGGAGTTCCCTGATGTAACTGCCCTTTGGGTCTGTCTGTGTCCTGAGTTTGATCCCTGCACATGGGCTGCAGCACTGGCTGGGGAGAGCATCCAAAGCAGCCCCATGTCATCAGCCCCACTGCTGGGGAAGCTTGAGGAGACCCTCTCCAAAGCCCATTACTCCTCATGGCAGGGAAAATCCTGAAAACAAGCACGTTTTGCCAGACCTCCTTTCAGTTCTCGGAAAGAAAGAAATGCTTTTCACCTCACTGGTTAAAAATTTGTTTTCCTTCTGAAAGAGGAACCATGAGATGTGGGCAGTCAGATTTTTAAGAAGTCATAAGGAAGAGCAGCACACATGAACAAGCAGGCTATATTAAGTGCCAACTCTGTTATAGGTTATTTTTAGTGTCTCCTCCTGCACTGCTGTTAAGAGGAGTAGGCTGGTACTACTTGTAAGTCGGGGTGCATTCCATTTACACCTCTGTGCTTTCCCTCCTTGACTAGATGGGCTTACTAGTTCAATTGCTAGTTCAGGATGCTCAAGATTAAATTCTTTAGTTGGTTTGGAAGGATTTTGTTTCATGCACCTTCTGCAGCTGATGCTGTTTTTGCTACAGAAGCAGCACAAACCCAGACATTTTGTTCTCTTGGATTCTGCCCTGTTTCCTTAGAAACTAATTTCATACCATAGCTTCTGATTGAAAGTCACTTTGTGTTCTTTTAGACACATATAAAATCAAATTGATGCACACTAAGTGCAAATATATTTGTCCTCACTTCTTTGCAGATTCTTCTATTCTCTGTGGTGAATCTTCTCTTGCTGATCACTTTGCAGCTCAGATGCTCTAGAGAGTGGAGCACATTAGATCATGATTGCTGTGATTGCTATTCCTTTGGTTAAACTGTGAGGAGTTACTGTTGCTGGAAGTAAAACTTATTTTTAGTAGCTTGCATGAAAGGTTCAGCTTGTGTCTCAGAAAAGGAAGTACAGTTGCCTAATTGATTATTGTCCATGTCTTCACTTCTGAAAGAAAAAAAAACCAAACAAATTCTAAGGAAAATTTGAACAGCTTGAAATCACATAAAAGAGGGGAAAAAAGTCCTTATAACTAGAGGTATTGCTCAACTGGTAACAGATCTCCCGGGGTTTTGTTTCTGATAAATAATTTGGCAATGCTTCCCCAAAGCAGAGATGTGTTGCATCTCAACTATGCTTCTGCTAATATTAATGACAAAACATGTTTATTCATACTCATGTTCCTTTGTGGGTTTTGGAGGTAAGGATGCAAAAAACTGGGAAGAGAGAATGTTGAATCAGTCTAAAACCTGGCAATTATGAATGCAAGGCAGCAGAACGTTTGCTTTGTTGGTGTTGCGTTAAGACCTCATTTCATAGATGTGGAAGAGGTAAATGTTGGCAAGGGATGTGTTTCTACCCTAGCTTTGTCCGCTTCATTATTCTGGTCCAAACATTTGTGTGGCCACAAAGCTCCATGCGTTATTTTATATGTGTTGATGTTTAGGTGAGTTACTTCAGGAGTTATTTTATTGCATGGACATGTTCAGTTACACTGAGATAAGCCTGAATTAAAAAATGTATTTCTTACTCTAATGAGCATACTGTGTGAACTCTACTGGTATGCAGCCTCCCACGCATCTGTGATTGAACTTTTCTACTCCTTGGTGTTCCAGAAGAGCCATTGAAGAAACAAGAAGATACTTGATATGATCATTAAAAAACATTATGTCTTTGAAAGGTCACTTCTTTGAATGAAATTCAGAGACTCAACCTGAAAATAAACAACAGCAGGTAGTTCTCCTCAGGCAACCATCCCTCTAGAAAGGTATTTTTCTTCTAGTACCTGTTTTCTTATTTGTTACAATATAGTTCTACTTAGGCATTTTTGCCTTATCACATGTGTTAAATAAGCTCATTGAAGTGTATTAAATATTGAAATTAATCAGATGTTTGGGTCAAGCATCACAAAGCATCAGGAACCTTCAGTTTCTCATTAAAAAGTTAGCTGCGTGTCGGGCGTTGGTTGTTGCTTTCATTGATTTTTCTCTAACAGAGAGGCCAATCTGGCTTTCATTGAAACGATGCAGATTTCTGGTGCCTGTCAAGTGGAGTAGAATAATGCTGCAAAATAGCTTTTAATGATAAGCTATAGCTGACTACCTTTGATCGAAAGAGATAGCCTTGAAAAATAGGGTTATAAAATGCACTGAAAGGGAAGCATGGTACAGCTGCTCAGATAAAGCCAGATGAAAGGTGGTGGGGGTGTAAGAACATGTGGTTGAAGGTAAAAAACAGCTTATGGTATTTGCTTGTCTTCTGCAGTTTGCACTTTTTCTGGAAGTCTTCTTTGGCACACTTAAACCTGCAGTATTGGGAGGGGAGTGGCAGCACGGATATTTTGGTGAAGCGTGGAGGAACAGAGGCAGCAGACCTGCACTAGCAGTGAGCTACCAGGGACAGGGAGGGCCACTATCAAAAATAAATGTCTGTCATTTGTTTCTCTTTAAGTTTCCCTCCAATCTCAGTTAGGCAACAGTTCATTTTATTTGCAAAACTTGTTTTTACTGTCTAAATAAACACTTTGGTACAATGCTACAGTCCTATCCCATCATACATAGATTTTCATGCCATTTGTAAGGGCTTTTGTGAAGAGCAGGTGAAAACTGAGGGGAAAATAGTAGTTCCACTTTATTAAAAAGAAAAAAGATAGTACTAGAAAATGGTAAATTAAGAAGTTGTATGACCTCAGTAAGGGCCACAAAGAAGACTGAGCTTCCCAGAGGGCACAATGATTTTTTTTTTTTGCGAAAACAAGAACTTATAAAATAGCTAAATAACTATGCAGATGAGATGGGAAGATAGTAAGGGGATTTTCTTTGTTCATGAACAAATTTTACTTTCTTCTTAGTAAAGTAAATACAGTCCAGATGGCTGGAAAGTACAAGATGCTCCCAGGGGTGAGGGTGGAGATTGGATGAATTAAGCTCAGTAGAAGTCAGAAGTGAACAAGTGAGATAGAGTTTAAAACAAAAAAAGAACAAACCCAAAACCTGCGTAATTGGTTTCTATTCTTACTCAATTTTGGGGGATGGGTTGAGCATTTCATGAGCGTGGTTAAATTGAAGAATATAAAGGGGCAACATCTCTGTTCTTTCTACTTTATTCTGATGTTATGAATATGGATAAAATTCTTTCTGCCTTTCACCAATAGGGTTGGCTAGTTTAAGCAAAGCATAATCTTAACTTCCAAACACAGCTTGTTTCAATAAATAAGGGGTTTGGTTCTTTGTAGCTGAGGAAAAATATTTTATGATCTCTGTGTGCACTGATCATTATTTGGTTTTAAAACTATAGTGACATAGTGAATCCAGCTATGACTTTATTATTTTCTTCCAGCATTAATATATACCATATATCTGAAGGTTACGTTGTGAAATGAGTTTTGATTATCTGTTGTTGGGCACAGAGGTTCCTTATGGGAGATTGTGCCTTGATGCGGCTGGGGCTATTGCCCCGATCACTATTGGGAGTGTGAGGAAAATCTCCTGCCCCTCAAAACTTCAGCTGCAGGGCTTTATTTTTATTTACTTTCTCCTTCATGTTTTGGGCATGGAATTAGACAAGTTTGGACAGTCTTGTGAAGAGATACATAATGTCCACAACCCTGCTAGAAGTGCTCAGAAATAGTGTTGCTAAGGTAGAGTGGGAGTAATGCTTCAGCTTCATGTGCTAGTACAGGTGCTGTAGATCTGGTATCTTAGATGTAAAAACAACATAACATTGAAGGAAAAGATGAGATTAGAAAGGAATCAGTGGCTGCTTGGGTGGTTGAAGCATCAAACTAACAAGCATCACTCCTTAGAAAAAGCATCTTGAATGGAAATTTGAACAAAAAGACATCCTGTGAAATGAAATGTAGTGCGAGAATGTGCTAGATCTTACTGTTACTTTATATGAAAAAGGATGGAAGGATTCCATATGAAATTTGCTTTCCTTTTTATCCCTAGGTGGACCACTGTTGCTATACCAGTACTGTAACTGCAAATGTTGAAGTATGTTTTTTACACACAAGTCTAGTTGGAATGGCATATCAAAGCCACATATCTGAGGGAGTTGGGAAATTGTTTCCATGTGTGAGAGATGGACCCCAGAGGAGCAGAGGTCTTACTTCATGAAGTGCCCATTCCTTTTTTGAATCTTTGATATCATAGTGGATGTCTTGGGAAGGGTAGTAGGTAGATGGTCTGCATATGCCACCGAGAAGTTGCTTCTGATTGTGTATTTGAGGTGATTAAAAACATGAAATTGTTCTCTTGTGGATGTCAAATGGAGAATAAAAAGGGCTAGATAAGTGCAGGGCCCTTGTCTCACGGTACACTAGTGTATTTAATATTTATAGGAGGTTAGACAAAGAAATGCTTATGGGCAGCTCTCATACCAAGAGCATGCGTGGCAATGGAAGAGGAGTGGGCTGAAGAGATCAAGTGTTTTAAGTGTAGGGCACAGTTCTGAAAACTGAGTGCAGAAGTAGAAGCAAAACATAAAAGGAGTTCATGAAAGGAGTCCAATGGGTGGAGGGTGGGATATCTTATAACCATTCGTAATCTTGGCAGTTTTGAACAAGTATGTGTTGCTGAGGGCAAGATCCCCCAAACCACAAGGTAGGAGTGGTTGAGATGGATGGTTTCTGGTGAGAAGTCACGAGCAACTTTTCAAATGTGGAGTGCATATGACATCTTAATACGTGAAATCTGATGACAACAGTGAGATTGTAGCAAAAGCTAATGAGTTGGACTGTTAGAAAATGAGAGACTTTGTCTCGGGGATAAGAAGAGAGGAGAAAACCTGTGCTAACAAAAGGTGAGAAAGGAGTTGTGCTGAGCTTTTACATTTCATTTTCTTCTTGAAAAGGACTGAGATTTAATTTTTTATTTCCAGTAGAGATTTAAAATCTGAAGAGTCTGAATACCAGAATATATGTGGAGTGTGACAAAGTAGAGGAGAAAAAAAGATTAGGATGCAAGTTTGGGGGCATGAAGTAGCAGCTGGAAAATGGTACATGTTTGGGGTTTTTTTGTTCACAATTAACCAAAACCTTGGACATAGCTTGAAAATTATTTAGCTTAAATAATATTGTATGTAGCTTTAACATACACTTCCATTTTCCATAATAAAGGCTAATGGAGCACTATCCACCTCTCCTTGACAAGGTTTTGAAGCCACAGTTAGCACTTGTAGCTTGTCTGGCTTGAAGTACTTCTCACTAGAAGAGATGCACTAGAGCACTGAATGAATACAGTTTGACTAACGCCCATCTCAGTAGGAACTTCACCTCATTTTAAGGACATGAGGGGAACAGAAGCATGTAATGCTGAAATTATTTTTCTGAGACCAGTTAGGATGCCTCTTACAGAATTGTACCTGGCACCCAGGTCCTTAAGGCCATTTAGATGATTTCTGAAAATGTAATTTCTTACTGCTTGGGCTGTATTTATGTGAAAATTTAATAATGAGGTACTTAAAATACCCAACTTTGAAACTAATTTTATAGCCTTGCTGAGAAGCAGTTAGTGATTACAGTAGACATCAGACAGCAGCTCTATTTTTTTTTTTTTACAACACTGAGTTGTTGAGCATTGAGCACTTAGTCCTGGGATTTATCAGATGAGAAAGGTAAAACAGAATAACAAGCATTATAATAAACTATAAACCATAAGGTAAGTGAATTAGCATCTTCATTTTCATATGTATTTAGTTCAGCCAGATATCATAATTAAAGCTTTTCAGATGTTCTTCAGTAGCTTTGATTTGTAACATTTTTCTAAAATCAGTTTCTGTCTCCTTATCACCAAAATATCCTTATCAGTGAAACAACAAAGTTTCACTGACTGTAGTGCCCATTCAACCTGAATATGTGTTGCATAGGCTCTTCCCAGTAGTTTCTTGTTATTCTGAACATTCCACTTGGTGCAGCAACTGTAGGAAAAAAATAAAAATGAACTGTGAATTTTAATGAAAACCAGCAAATCACTTCTTGTGTAGCTTGAGATTACTATGCTCTAATTGTGGAAATATGCAGTGTGTTCTAACTACTGCCTTGCCTTACAGTCTGCAAAGTTTGGGTAGCTCTCTGTAGCATCTCCAGTAAGATTAAACTGAAAATCTTTTGCTGCATGTTTTCCTCTAGGACGCAGAGTAAGAAAAATAAAAATTAGATTTTGAATAGTCTTCTTAGTCTGAACTCAGACTTTGGCATATCAACTGGTGTGGTTTTTTTGGTTATCTAGTTAAGATGATAACTGGAAAAATAATTTTTGCTGTACTATTTGCAATTAAGCCAAGCTGCTTCTTTCTATACATTCTATTTAGATCTTCAACATCATCTAAAAAGGAAGGGGAGGTTCACAGGAATTCAACTTTTCTGAAGTTACAAACCTCAAGACCAAGAGCTGTTGTAATGAAAGGTCAGCACTTTGAGAGTTCAGCGTGTATCTCTTTGAAAGAAGAGAAGATCAAGAAACGCAATAGTTCAAATAAAGCCTATCTTGAAATGTTTAGCTTGCTGTTCTGTAACTTCTGGTAAATGGCTTTGTATATGAAAATATGATGGGAGACTTTCAATGGCTATTTTATCATTTATCTCAAAAGATTAAAATACCGTATAGACATACTTTGTTTATGATGGTGACCTCTTCCTCCACAGTGCCTTTGGGACAAGATAGTTGTCAAAGCCTTGTTGGCCCTTTTTGTCCATGTGTTGGAAATGAAAGCTGTATCCTTTCTGAAGAGCAAGGAGGATTTTTCTGTTTTCTCCTAGAAGGGGAATTCCAAAGTTTGAAATCTTGTAGTTGTAAGAGTGGTTTCCTTGACTACCAGGGTAATAATCCCTCTGCCATAGGTTGCAAATCTAGTCTTTTAACATCTCTATCTGAAGTTAAAACATTTCTTTCCTACCATACAAAATTTTTGACCTGTTTGGCGTACCAAATCCATAAAGCTTTGTGTTTCGTGGGTTTTGTTTGGTTTGTTTTTTCCTTCTGAAAACAATTGGGTCTCTTTGCAGCACATTTCAGTTCTGTTTTAATGACTTGTTTCTCTTGCTTTCCTTCAGCTGCAATGGAGAGAATTAAGTACAGTTGTAGCCCTGATTAAAATCTTGGCTTAACTGAGTTGCAAATTTGCAATGACGGATGTTTGTCAGGGTGCCGATGAGGAGTAGCTTTTAGTGTTCCTGGTACCTTCATAAACTCTGGCTAGTTTTACTAACTCTCTAGTTTTACTGTTGCTTAGGTTCATTTTTCTCTCTTCACAGCATGAAGTTCAGCACAGGCTGTAAATTGTTTCCTTCGTGATAGTGACTTGTTAATTAGCTGTTGAGAAAATTAACTCCCTTTAAGTCCTGTCTTGCCTTTCTCCTGGGATATCTCTGATATTTGGTCTCCTCATGCAGGGTCTGAAGGCTGTGAGTACAGTGTGCCCATTGCTCATACATGCCAACTATTCCAGCTTCCTTTTGGGGGATTCATAGTGTCAGTTGGCATTGCTCAAATAATAATCCCAAACAGAGAATCTGGTGAGGAAATATATTCATCAGACTAACATGGGAGTGTTGTGGTTTAACCTCAGCCAGCAACTGAGTGCCATGCAGCCACTCACTCCCTTCACAGGGGGTTGGGGGAGAGAATCAGAGGAGTAAAAATGAGAACTCATGGGTTGAGATAAAGACAGTTTAATAGGTAAAGCAAAAGCCGTGCACACAAGCAAAGCAAGACAAGGAATTAATTCATCACTTCCCATAAGTAGACAAGCGTTCAGCCATCTCCAGGAAAGCCAGGCTCTATCATGCATAGCAGTGACTTGCAAAGACAAAGCACCATCACTCTGAACTTGTCCTCCACCCCACTTCTTCACACTCTGGCTTCATAGAACATCATGCTCAGCATATAGTCTGGAATATCCCTTCTTTCAGTTGGGGTCAGGTGCCCCAGCTGTGTCTCCTCCCAGCTTTTTGTGCATCCCCAACCTCCTCACTGGTCGAGTGGTGCGAGAGGCAGGAAAGCCTTTGACTCTGTGTAGGTCCTGCTCAGTAGTAACACAAACATCTCTGTCTTATCAGCACTGTTGCCAGCACAAATCTAAAACATAGCCCTGTACTAGCTACTATGAAGAAAATTAATTCTACCTGAGCCAAAACCAGCACAGGGTTGTTATAAGGTACAAGGGGTATATTAATAGTAGTAATACTTTTTCTTCCACTTAGCAAGTTGAGTAGTGCTAGTGCTCCTCACTACCATCGCCTGTCTCGCTGTCAGAGAATGCTGCAGGGCTGAGTCTTGTTACTGATATACTGAATTATGGTTGGGGCTATGGGTCTGTTCCTGGTTGGTAGGGATACTAACAGTAGTTGGGGAAAATCCAACAAATACGTAGAAGTCACAGTGGAAAAACAAATTCTTATTAGACAAAGATGCTCGATAATTAAACATAAGTTCTCTCTAACCCTCAGGAAATATATTGTTGTAAGGCCTCTCAGGTGCTGAATTTTACTGAAGATATCTTGTGGCCCTGGTACGACGCTTCTGTATCCTATTATATCATCTAGTTTGTTTGTTGAGCACTGAGAGTGGAAAAGATGGAAGCATGGTTAGATTGTCAGTTGTTTCCAATGAAGAAATCTCTGTTTGGTGGAACTGTTTGCATTCCTGTGGTCAGTGGTATAAGGAAATATCATGTTATGAAAAATTCCCAATTGTTTCCTTAAGGGCTCTTAGAGTTGCACAATCTTTTGATGGTTTTGTTTGTTAAAAAAAGAAATTAGTTGCTGGCTCTTCACTTTGGAACTTAAAATTCTCTTAAATATTTACTAGGGCTTTGCATTTTTTTATACTCAAGGTTTGCATTCAATTCAGAATATAAGTTGATCAGCCATTATAATATGAGTGGTTGAAGATCATATTTTCATTCCAGGAGGTGTTTCTATAGGGTATCCCATCAGTTTCTTGACTATCTGTTACTGTGATTACTCATAGTTTCTGGATTTAGCTCTAAAATGTTGTTTCTGTGAGCAAGGGAAAACTAGCTCTCGGGTAAATAAATGGCTTCTGAATTTGAATTCTCAAGAAGAGAAATGGTATCTCTGATGCACAAACCTTTTTGTCCTACAGGCTGAATCTCTCATTAACATTTAATTTGTGCTTGCATTTTCAATATCCTGTTAGAACTTGTGTAATATGTCTGATTACTGACATATGCGTGAATTCAGAGATATTCCAAATTTTTGAAGCTGCTCATTCAATATTTGTCTTACTGCTGTCATATCTTGAGTTAAAATCCATCTCTCTTCCTAATTTATTCATGCAATAATGCCTTTCAGGTTTTGTTTTCCCTGATCTGAGAGCTGGCTTTGAGTTGGTTCTTTACTGTGTACTTCTTCCTTCTCAGATTTTCTCTTTCCCATTCTTGATATGAACTGCATCGTTTGTTACGGGATGTACAATTGTATTTTGGCCATAGAGGCATCTAATTAATGAGTAAAGAGCTGTGAACATAGCCTGGACAACGATGAGCGCAGTCAAGATGACTGTTGGCCAGTGCCTACATCAGAATTTCTTGCCCATACTCAAGGGATGGGTAGAGCGGGATGAAAAGACCCTGATGGATGAAGCGGAGTGAATTAGGTCAACATCAAATAGCATAGTAGTTTCACAGTTGTTGGGGGATTTTTGTAGGTTTCGTTTTGGTTTCATAATGACAGCTTTGAATTGAGGAGGGTGAAAGAGCTTGTGGAAAGTGCATTGAGTGATACTAGGGAGAAGGGACGTGAAAAACGGGATTGTAGCACGGAGCTTGTGACAAAGGGCGGGAAAAAGTCTGCTCAGAAGTCTGTGTTGTTTAGAGCGTCACAGTTCCTGGCTTCAGCTGCTTCCCCCACTGCCTCCTTTTGCCGACAGCTGTAAGGTCTCCAGCTTCTCCTGTGTCCAGGGTGGGGACACCAGCTGAGCAAGCTGGCCATTGCTTACCTGGGGCTACGCTGGCCCCCATGGGAGTGAGCGGTGCTGTGCTGCGCAGGATGGGGGCTAAAGTAATGTTAAACGACGTTATAAACAGGCACTTCTATGCTCTGCCAACTCGTGCTATTAGACCCACAGCTGACAAAATTGGAGAGAATATTAAATTTTCCTGTCTGAGAGTGGTCTCCCAATGCCCTCTAGCAACAGTAGCTGCTAGCCTGCAAGACAGGATCTCTTCTTGTGGGTGATGGCTATGCTTAAAATAACGTATCAGGAACTTGCATTAAAATAGCATTCCCTTATCTCTGGTGGTGTGAAGTAGACGAAAAATAAACTGTAGTCATGCCAAGAGTAAAGTCACGTTAAAGTGTTTAAATTCCTGACACTGTGGAGGGCTCCTGCTCTAACACGACATTTTGAGGCCAGTACGCTTCCTCCTCTTTCCCGAGTCGCTGCCATCACTGCTCTCTGCCAGGGAGCAGTTGGCAGGACAGCAAAATAAGCAAATATGCCCAAGCCCCATGCAGAGCACCTGGCTAGAGCCAATTCTGTCCTCTAAATCTGTATTCCTGTCGGGCCTAAAAGTAGATGAAATAGTTTTGTGGCTGTTTAGCTGTATCCACACTGTTTACCTGTATTAATGCTGAGTATAAGTGTATTGTTCTTTACTAAATGTGAACCTGCTGAAAATAATGCCGTGTTTATGGCAACATGTATTTTTCAAGTGAACAAGGAACTGACTTTCTGTAACAAAGTAATTCAAGGAAAATATGACGTTATTGCACATGTGCTCAAATGGCCTATTTTAACCATGATTCCCTTGAAAGTTTTGGGTTTAGCTTCAGAGTATCTTTTGACAATGTCTTACAGTAATTTTGCATACTTCTACTTGCCTTCTTTTTGTGCCCGCTGGTTTTTTGGACGTCGGTTCTTTACTGCTGAAATATGGAGAATATTGAATAATCCAGCCTTTAAGGATGATGGGGAATTGGATAGCCAGCCTGCTGAAATGTTGAAACTGTTGATGTATTTGTAGTGCAACATACTGAGGAGGCCTAAACAGTAACGCTTGAGGGTGCTGTACTGAAGTCCAGAAAGACTAACAGGGGGAAGCTGGCGATGGTTGAAAGAGGCTACTACAGCCTTATGAATAAAAATGAATTAACAAGTTGGTGAGAAGTACTGCCTGTGCCTGATGGTAGGCTGAGCTCAGTGTTTTCACAATGCATAAAATGTCTAATTTGCAATGTACAGATCTTTAAAAAGAAAATGTAGCATATGTTTTGTATGCATGTATGAAATCAAGGAGTCTGGCCCCTGGCTCCTGTCCCCCAGGAAATAACTGCTTTTCCTTGGAGAAGTGGTTAAGGGAAAAGGGAAAATGATTGGAACAGATTTGGTTGATGATAACTTGTGCTCAAAGACTGAGAAGATAAAAGATGATGGAAGTGAACAATTGCTATTTTCTTTACTTATTTTGCTTTCATGTTAGAAGCTGAAGGCAAGAGGAAAACCCATGGCTACTCAGTGGTGGGAAAGGATCAAAGAAAGGTGGTTGTTTCCTTATGAGCTTTTTGCACAGTAGCAGCTGTCAACCTTCAAAGAGCAGTATTGTGTCCTTTTCCCAGCTCCCCACTCGACCGGAGCCTGCCCATTTGGCAGCATAGTGACTGCTCTAGAGTTCAACTTCTGCTGGGCTAGTAGAGGAATTGTGGATTGTGGCTTTTATACTCTGTTTTAAAAATGAGGCAGGTGGGCTGGATTTTGCTTTCTGATTTGTAACCTGGTGTGCATGTGGCAAAATGGTGAGATGCCCAACTAGATGCTCTTAAATGAGACTTCCCTGGGAAATCTTTGTGTGTGAAAAAATGTGCTCTATTATGAATATAATATTCTGAAAAAGAGTTTGAGAAACTAAATGTTGTGTTAATGCTTCCTTAAGCTTAAAGTACACAGTATATTCCAACAATATTGAAAAATCCTACCAGGAGTCAGTAATCTCTTTCTGCTGTTTTACAGGTCAAATACATTACTAGAGCAAGGAGAGCTGTGGAAAAAAAAAAAATCAAGGTACCTAAAACTATTCACTGTCTTGAATTCATGGCTTTCTTCTTGCTTGTCATTTAGTATAATGATTTTAAGGGGAAGAAGGGGAACTAAAAGCAGCAAACTGCTACTTGAAAGTGATTTTATTAAAAAGCACAGAAAAAACAAACACAGGCATACAAAAAAACTTTAATCTCATTAATGTTGTGCAAAATACTTTTGTAGGATGAAATTGTACCTTGGCTTTAGTGTGTGTGCAAGAGTCTGAACAGTACTGTACAATGTTTGCTCTAGATATGTGAGGGAACTTCTCTGTATAGGGATAGCGAGGTGTCCTGCAAGTTCCAGTCACAGAGAGGCAGATATTACCTAGTTGTACAACTGGGTACACTCACTAGCTGATTAGTGTCATCAAAGCTGAGTGAATGTGGTGTTTGCTACTTTGCCATTCATCAGAGTAATTAACGGACTTCAGCCTGTTATTTAACCGTTGCAGGTACAGTTCCTAAAGATGCAAAAGGACATGTATGATGACAGCAAAACCTGAGCGGTAGCCTGTTTCTCATACATTTTTTTAGGCACTTCTGACTATTACATCTTACAAGTGGTACTGTGATATAGGTAGCATATATTGGCTTGTGGTCTTCATTTTTATAATAATAGGCAGCAAACATTCTTGCAGTGCAGCCTCTTAGGGATTTTAGTCCCTAACCTCTTAGCTGAAGCTTGGGAGATTTCTCTTTACCAGTGTTTTCTATAGCTCCCCACTCCTTGGTAACAATGAAAATACTCATGTTTTCATGCCTGTTATGTAAATAAAAAGACTGTGTTAAAATAATTCTGTTGCTAGCACCTGACTAGGGCTCTCTTGAGGGAGTTTTGAATTGGAGAAAGTTGTATCTCCTGTGCTGTGAAACGCTACACATACCTTGCAACTGCAACACTGAGGCAGAAGCAATGAAAGAGTTAAAATGTTATCACTTAATTAAAATGTGAAGATGATGGCTTTTATTAATGTTTACTGCATATTCCTGTGCACTTCAAATTGAATAATACTGAGCTGCCTTCTACTAAGAGTGCATGAAGTTGTCACTTGAGTGGTGTACTGAACTCTGGAGCTTTCTGCCCTGTTGAGTTAATGCTAAGTTTGCAAGTTTTCAGCAGTGTAGATTATTTATGCAACACAAGCAAAAGCAGTTTGCTACAGATAAGAGTACAGTTTACATGGAGTTAATCTCTGTTAATCTCTCAAATTTCTACTTTTAATATGGCTTTTAGAGGCTGTGATTGAGGGGAAAAAAAACATGTATTTCCTTTTGAGTGGTGTCTTCAAGAGCGTGGGAATTTAAAAGAAAGAGCGGAGCAACTTATAGTGCTGGTAAAAAATGAAATTAGTCTAGTTCTTGACCTACTGGTGGATAATTACACTTACACTGCAGATGAGGAACTTCTCAGGTTAGTTATTTGCACAGAATTGAAAATACAGGAAAGAAATCCTGTCCCAGAGTGGAACAGCAATATTGACAGTGCCATGTGCATCGATAATGTCTTTCATTTTAATTAACAGAGTAATTTCTTGGGCCTTTGTCTTTTGCTTTAAAACCATTCAGATGATCAATTCTATCTGTAAATTGCGGTGTTTTAAAATGCACATTGTTTCTTGGGAACTTGGGAGTTTGACTGCTATACGTGAAGCCCCAGTGTGGCTGTGTTCCCTGCAGTGCCGGACTGGCTTCTCCTGAAGGCTCCTGGCAAGATGAGAAGCTGGCAAAAAGCATAAAAAGGAATTCATGTGTGGCTGGAAAAAAAAGATACAAGAGAGTCTCAGACTTTTTATCTGGCGTCTCCAGTGCTGAAGGAGAGGTTTCTATCTCTTTGCTCAATTTAGAGAAGAGTTTTTACTCCAGACGGTTTCTGCCCCTTGCTGTGCAAAACCTGTCAGATCCTTTTCCTGACACTTTCTCCCCCGTTAGTCCCTCAGAAGACTTCAAAAGAGATTTTTTTTCCCTGTTGCAAAAGGAACCAGACATGGCTTTTCTTATTCACCCTGCATTTGAAGCATTGATAAGTAACATGTGGCTGACTGCAAACTCCAAACTTTCTCAGCCATTTAAAAAAAAACACTGTTAATAGTTAAGTTTCAAAAGAAACTATAGGACTGTTGGTTCTTCTTTGCAATTGCTCTTTAGTGTGCTTGCTGTATGCCAGGAGTTTTGATTCACTTCTATCTGAAGCGGTCAAAATTCACTACTGTTTTTCTGATAAAGACATATTGAGGAGAAATGTCAAATTTTAAAAATTTTTCCATATGGGAAGGGTTTCTTTATTTGTTATCTATGTCACACTGTTTAAGTTGTAACTTCTTTAATGCCTTTGGATCGTGACTGTTTGGAACATTTATTTCAGGAGTGCCCTAGCCAAAAGAAATATACCATTTTTAAGCTTGAGACTGAGTAAGAGGAGCCTGGAACTGAAATCCACTGTTCTGCGTAATTGCTTAAACCTGCTACGCAGTTTGGGGAAGGTATGAACTGAGAGGTCTTATCTATAAAATGTAGCTGGGGCTTCCTTTTCAAAGACACAGGGATGCCTGAGGACAGCTCCTAGTCCTTTTAATATGAGTAGAGCTCACTTGAAAGGCAAGGCTGCAGATGAAGAATGACATAACCTGGGGCTTTATGAGCTTATTCAATAGCTCCAATCTGGTGCATCACATTACAGTGATGGGAGAATGTGGTAAAATTACTACCTTTTTATTTTCTGCTCTAAGGGACAGTCTAAAAGCAAATGATACAAAAATACAGTAAGATGGAAGATTAACCTAAATCTGTGTTCCTATTTATCACTTGAATATTTTTATTTTTTTTAAATCAAGCTCTGAAATACAGAGGCTGGCTGCATTGCCCCCAACCGTTCAACCTTGTTAAATGAAATTCAGAGTTGACTCTTAGCTATTGGGCAGGCTACGCTCCCTTCAGCTTCTGTTGACCCACACCATTTGTGTGAGGAGGGCTCAGACCTCAAACTGCTTAAAACATTCAAGGGACCTGTTGGGGCCATTTTCTGGAACAATCTCGCAAAACTCTAAGATTCAGAATGCTTCTGAAGTTGATTTTTTTTTTTTCTTTAATGCTTTAAGTGCCTTTCTCTGATATGAAACACATTTCTACACCTCAGTTAGCATTACTCATTTTGCTAGAAACTAGACTTTTAAAATCCCCTTGTGCATCATATCAAGGAAGAGGTTGTGGTAGAGCAGGGCAGTTACCAAAGCATTTTTGCGTGTCACCGATACAGATTTGACCAAAATCTTTGTCTCTACCCTGCTTAGTGTCAGTCGTTAGTGTCCCATTTGGCACTGAGCGCACACACAGAGTGTGGAGAAATGTCTGGTTTTGCAGGATGAATGTAGTATCCCTGGTGAAGGTCATGTTTCTAACAATGCTGCTGTAGTTTTGATGATTTTTTGAGCCCCTGGGCTTTCTAAGCTTAGAGAAAAGCTAGATGTTGTTTGAGGTACTATTTTAAGCATGCTCTTGAGTGCCTTCCCCCCACCAATGCATCTTTCAACACATTTGTCTCAGTTTTCCTGCTGTCCCTTGCCCTTCCAGTCCAACAACGAGGAATTGGGATGAACATTGGCTTGAGATCCATCTAAGCACATGCCTTCCTAGGCTTGAGCAAGGGAAACTGTTTAATAAGTGTCTACTCCTGGCTATATAGCATTTCATGCAAACACGGAAAGATTGTTTTCTCTGTCTTCGGTCAGTTACCAGCGCTGACAGAACTGTGTAATAGCCTTTTAGAGGCCTGTAATTTTCCTGGTAAGTGTGACTTTATTGTCCCTTCTTAGCCTCATGGTCAGGGTGAAGTTTCTTATTCTGGTCAGTTTTTTTTTAATTGAGGACTTTCCAAATTGCTCAGGTGGGGCTCTTCAAAGATTGGTAACTCTAGATAATCCTGTCTGCATGAATGATGAAGTAGAATATGATACAAGTGTATTTCTGTCTTCAGTGCCTCTTTCCAATAAATATTCATTAAAATAAGTTGGTCTTGCAGTCTAATAAGGAAAACAAAATAAAACACACAGTTGAGCTCATGCACATTTTATAAAATCACATAATGTGATACTGTGTTCTCTACAGTAAATCGCTTTGAAACTTGTTTTGTTCCTAGCATGAGAATTTTCAATGCAAAAAAAGTCTGAGTCTTTGACTTAATCTTCTCACTAAATAGTTGTAGTTACATTGTGAACAAATATGACTATCTGCATCTACACTCTGCATTTTTCTCATTCAGAGTGGGGAAAAAACCACCTACATTCATTGGTAGGTGATTGTATTTTTCTGGGGTCTTGCATTTGTTGGACTTCTGCTTTCCTATTGAGCTGAAGAAACTTTCTGGAATTCTTTTCCTGTTTGCTTGGCTGGTTCTGTACGGGACGTTCCTGTACTGAACGTGAGAACGGTGCTGTATCTCCTCTGCCTCTCCAGCTTTCTCTGCTAATGGTAGTGCTCATGCTTGATTGAGCAC
Organism: Baryphthengus martii; assembly: GCA_013396935.1. Lineage (NCBI taxonomy): Eukaryota > Metazoa > Chordata > Aves > Coraciiformes > Momotidae > Baryphthengus > Baryphthengus martii. The sequence goes on along the minus strand of VWZK01019812.1, from coordinate 293,684 downwards.
AACTGTGACCGGTTGTATCAAAGCACTGGAGCTCTGCCAAAATACTCGTCAACAAATGAAATACAATGTGGGATATGTATTGTGTAAGCTTAAGTAATCAAAACGGCTATTAAAAAAAATAAAATGAGATCCCGTTCCACATTTCTACAGTTGTTGCCTTTCTCCTGAGAATGCACTTGCTTTGTGTGTAGCTCCTGGTGCTTTATTACACATGTGAAACAGTTGTGTGGTTGTTGATTGTTTTTAATTATTATTTTAAAAACATGATAGTTTTCAACATAGATTGCCATAACAAAATAGAATCATCTTCTCTGTATCCACAGCACCAAGCTGATGATATTCTTGTTTCAAAAGAGCAAAACCAAAGTTTCCCTGGCACAATTCCACTGCTTCTCTCTCTGGGATGGAAAGCTGGAGGAGGAAAGCTTAGTAGTTGAGGATGAGGAAGCTTTAAAAGCAGAACAGGAAAACATCACTCTGGGATACTTTCAGAATTGCTGCAGTCTCTGTTCCATAGTAGTAAGTAAATCTTACCCAAATTCATGCAATCTTTGAAAGTAAGAATAGGGCGCCTGAAGCGAAGTTCCTGCTTCCTCAGGCATGCTGCTGGTCCTTGGGTTTGTGCAGAAATTCTGTAGATATCACCTCTGTTGTGGAGGTAGGAAAAAGACACTGAGGTTTTCCCAGCCAGTGTATCTTTTGAAGGCATTATTTTAATTCTGTAAAATCCTGAGTTGTTGGTGCTGCCCTTGCCCCCCACCCTGAGTGCCTGGAACGTGTTGAAGGGTGTCGGATTGCTCTTTGCTATTTTTCTCTTTCCGATGCCGCTATCGTGGAAACAGTTTGCTGGCAGCAGGTAAGTTCCTATATCTCATTCCGTCCAATTCCCCGGTCCATGTGAAACGCAGTTTCCATATGAGGCAGGAGAGGGAAGAGGACAGCATTCATGTAAAAGTCTCTGATTGTAGCAGGAGTCAGAAGAGCTTGGTGGGCATCTCCAGAAGGAGTTGTAGGGAGTGGGTGCTGCTGAGCATGGGGGAGAAGCACTGGAGCTCTGGAGTTCACCAAACAAAAAACTTGTCCTTTTTCAGTTGACACAAGCAGGCTGTTAAAATTTAGTAGTACAGATTATGTTATCAAATCCTGTTAATACGAATTATGAAGAACAGCTCTGCAAAAAAAGAGTTGATATAATTACTCAGTGGTTTGAGACACGATGATTGGATTTTCAGATCATTCTATGTGATGCAGGAATTGAAGCTGAGAATGCTGATAAAAGTTGCAAACTGGAATATATTAAATTAGTAAACCTGTAAGATCTACCTTAACTATTATTTCTGAAATGCAAAATTCTCCTATTTTGCTAGCATTATAACTATTAACAAAATGGATTTTAAAGTATCACCCTAGCTCTACCAGATTGTACTTATTTTTTTTAATTGCTCTTTAGCTTAGGGGTAAGTCTGACCCTGATGGCTTAAAAATGCTGAATTTTTGTGAGCATAATAAAAAAATGCAGCTGAATGTGTATCAGGCCAACACTGACTTTGCAGTGGAGATTGCTGGAGTTTTATCCAACAGAGTCTTATTTGGCTTTATTCATAAGCTGAATGGAGTGAATGAGGAAGAAATGTTTAAAAACTGAACTCTTTCTGAAGTAGCTATAAATCTTAAAACTCTCTCACTCAGCAACGATTTACTAATTTCAACAACAGCCTGTGTTTTTTAGGATTTTTTCACCTTCACTCATTGAGCTGTGTTCAGTAAGAGTGACCTCCTTAGCAAATGGTGATATTTATGAAGTCAGTTTAATGGACATACAGCTTTTTGTTTCTCCTCTACTGAAGCTGGATTTACTTAACAGTTCAGTTGTAGTAACATGGGGATTTTCTCTGTCTGCTGAAGACCAGTGACTCTTCATGGAAGAGAATCTGTTAAATGTGGAACTAAAAACTAAAGACTTAGCTTGGTTGTGTACCTTGGCATGTCAGGTTAAACCAATGTCTATCGAGTTATTTGCAGCTGACACTCTCTTAATTCTGTTCCTTCGAAAGGGCTTAATGCTGTTAACTGAGACTTTCCAACGCTGCGGTCTCTGCTGGTTATCAGTATAGAGTGCTAGGAAACGGGATTTGTGTTGTGTCATCTCTAGGCTGAGGAGAGTCTTGGTTGAAGGGGGATGGGGGATAAAAACTGCTAGCACGGCATAAGTGCGAGTGATTTCTTCATGCTCTGTGTTCAGGAACTGTTTTCAGTGTTCAATAGTTGCTGCTGTTGCCCAGTGTCGACACTGGGTCTCAATGTAGAGGTACGTAGAGTTTCATGTCAAATGGTTCACTTTGTAGCTTGTCTGTACAAGTAACTGGAGTAACACATAATTAGTTCTTTTAATTTCAAGTTTGACTTATCCATTTTTCTGGATTAACAGTAGTGCACCTACAGAAATCAGTGAGTGATGATTACTGAATCAAATGTATTTTATTCTCAGCTAACCATCATAAGGATGGCAATAGACAGTTTATACTTGGCATAGGCTGTAAACTTGAGTTAATTGTTCTGATAAGATAAAGCAGTCAAGCCTCCAAAGATTACAACTGAACGACAACAAAACAAACCTCTTTGTTTGCTTTCTGTTCGCAGTCTTTCAATACGTGTGCAGTTCCCAAGCCAGCCTTCTGCTTTTGCCAGTCGTAAAAGTGAGAGTGCTTCTTATAAAGAAGTTGAAGCTTGCAGATAGTAAAGTGGTTCTTTAAAGACTGTGAAGTAGAAGTTAGATAAATTATATACCGCCTTTCAAAGACTTCCAACTTTCTTTTTTTGTTGTTACTGCTGCTTCTTATTTTTAAGAGGTAAGGAGAGTTTTGTAGCAGAGTTAGGGAATCTCTTAGACACAAGGAGGCATTTTTCAAAAGCTGAAATTTTCTCCAAAGAAAATAGAAAGGAGAGGAGGAAAACAACCCTCTTGCAAATTAAATTTTAAAGTGTAATAAGTCTGGCCAAAAGATATTCTGAGAAACAATTTCCTAAAGATATGAGAGCCTACAATAAGTCATTTAAATTGAATCATTTCAAGTACATCAGAAATGGATGTACTGCCAGGCAGACTGGAGAGCTGATAGATGACTGAAGTGTAAAAGAAGTGCTCAGTGAAGATAAGGTACAGAATGAAAGCTAAATCATTTGTATCCAAGTTGACTTTCCTGAGAGACTTTACTGCAGGAACTTTACTTCGTAGGTAGTATTTTGAGAATTGGTCTCAAATTGAAATGCTAGTAGAAAAGATTTTTAGAACCTCAAAAAAAAAAAAAGTATCAAACTGAGTAGTAGGTAACATTTGCCCAAGAGATCTTAAGGTAACTACATGTGACAATGCTGATCTGGCAACCGATCTGTTACTGCTGCAGGATCAGGGGCAGAGAAATAGGTAAACAAAATTTCAATATATTAAAAGCATTCCAGAAATAGTCAGGGTACCACAGACCACCAGGTCTGTACACGCATGTTGACATGTTTCATGAGGAACAAAGACCACAGAATTGGTAAACACGTGGGCATATATTTAGTTCATGGTGAATGTGGTATGATCAGTAAGTAGACTCCTAGGGAATCTGTCAGGTCTGATTTTTCTCCTGTCTTCATACGTGATTGGCACACGTCAGACTGGCGGAGTGTGATATTCTTTTTTTTTTGCGCATTANCTGCTCTGGCAGGGGGGTTGAACTCGATGATCTTTTGAGGTCCTTTCCAGCCCCTAACATGCTGTGATTCTATGACTCTGATTATACCCACTTCAGCAAAAGGATACAAAATGAGTAAGGTACAGTGTCATCCTGACATCACATAGAAGGGTTCAGGAAAAGAGGTTATTAGAGCTAATAATGGCTTCAAGCAAGTTATTTGATGCGTACAGCCTCTTTAAGGTGTCAAACTTTGCATGTACGCCACAAGCATTTTCAGTGTCTTTAGTGTAAAAAGTTTACATTGGAATTTTTTTTTCCTACTAGTTCATCATAAGTGTGTGAATTTATAATTTGAAAGAGAAAATGAATGTTTGACAAACTTTTTCTGCAGAAGAGAAAAATACCTGATTGAAAGAAAGAGCTGTCTGATACATTTGTTTTGATGATGCTTCCCCTGAAGGAGTTTAGGGGTTGTACAAAGCAATAAAGTTGTGTGCTGTGAGGATTTTTTTTTTTCCATTACTTATCACCCTAAGTAGAAAGAACTTCGATTTCACCAGTTGTGTCTAGAATTGCTGATGACCTGTGATTGTTTGAAAAGATGAGTAACTGCGGGGGAAAATCCCTCAATACTGATTTGTGTAAAAAAAAAATAAAATAATTTTATACCCTAATGACGGTGAAATAGCTTTAAAGCAAAACAGATCTGCTAGAGCAGCTGAAAGGCCCTTTCCTGCATCTGTCAACTATACACCAATTTTGTACCAAAAAATCATAAAATGAGGGGAAAGGTTACCAGAGAGGTCAGGTTATTTCCATAAAAACATTTTCTTTGACCAAATCTGCCCTTCAGGCTTTGGGGAGATAAACTGTAGAAAAATTCATGCTATTCTCTTTAAAGCATAAAAACCACCCAAGTTTACACCATTGTGAGTTTGCACACGTTGTGTCATAGGGAAGACAGCATATGTTTGTAGGTGGGTGCTGAGAAGCTTGCATGATTTGGAAGAGTATTCAAAAATCCTTTCATCCTCACTGTAACTTAGTGTTGCGTGTTTACCATGAATCAGTTCAGTTCAACCCCCCATCATCTAGCAGTTGTATAGGGAGGTGAGCTTAAAGCAGCTTTTACCACCTACCTTTCGGTGCAATACATTCAGTACCTTCTGCTGCAGTAACCTCTGCGCTGCAGTGAGGATAGCAGCGCACTTGTACCGAGCTCATGGATCAGAGGGGTTCTTTGTTGCCATGTCTCAGCTTTCAACGTGGACTGTTGAAGAATTTCTAGTATAAAGAAGTACTTTGCTTATTTACATGTCATTCTAACATTGAAATGTAAAGACTTTAGTACCATGTTGATGGCCAGAAGTGTGAGTTGTGTAATGTGTTTGCTAATGTTTTGGCTCATTTTTCTTTCTTGACAGCAATAATAAAATACAGAAGACAGTTTTCAAGATGTACGTTAGCTTCAAGCATTTACTAGGAACAGGCGGGCAAGCATTACTCTTGCTTTAAAAAACTTTTACGGAACTTGTTAAACACCATTTTCTCTTAAATAAGTTTGCTTTATGGTAGTCTCTGTGGGTGTACATGTTCCTAGTCAAGTAAATTGGTATTTTGATTGCAAATACCATAAAACTTAAATCTACTATGTTTCCTCCATTCCTTCTCCTGTCGCTTTTTTCCCTGGATGTTGATTTTTTTTTTAATCTATCCTTTTTTAAGGAATCAGAAATGTCTTTTTAGTTACTCTTTGTTGTGTTAGCAGCTTCTGCACGTTATTCTGTAAGCCTGTTTGTGCTTGGTCGTATGTTCTCAAAGTATATTTTAATCTACACTCACACTGCTGTTGCCAGATCTTGGTGTTGTGTTTGTTACTGCTAGGTACTCTTTTTATACTGTGTATCACAGTAAGAAGATTCATATGTCATACGTTGACTGCAGCCATGTATAAGACTACTTGGCCTGTGAAGTTTGCAAGCTGTATAGAAAAATGCACTACCCTTCATGCCCTGTGAGTATTAAGAAGTTAATGAGTAGGCTTGTGTTTATAAATCCACCATTGACCATTTCCCCCCCCACACACCCCCGCCTTGGTATTTAAAATAGCTAAGTGATCTCTGCTTATGTGTTTCCTCAGCTTTGCCTGTAGCTTGCTGGTGTTTTAGAGCAGTGTGTGCCTTGCGTAACTGGAGATGTCTGCAATATGGATGTCTGCTTGGGAATTCTGTCCCTCTCTTACTCCCTGTGAGTCTACGGAGTAGCCGATGAAGTCTGGAAAATTACTCACTTCGTCCTAGAGAAAGACTCTAATTAAACAATGAATTAAAATGTTTTGTATGCACCTAAAGTTATATTGCACTCTTAAAGAATTGCACTCTTGTACCTAGTGAATTCATGAACACATGTTGAACATCACTAAGTTAGGTTTCAGTACTTCATACATAATATGAATGATAAATGAAAACCATTACTTTAGGACTTAGGAATTTTCCTTTCAGGGGGTGGACGTTTAGACACTGAGTAACTTTTGTTCCTGATTCAAATTCTGGGGAGAAAAGCTTCCATCATGCCAAGTGACTTGCAAATTATTTAACAAGAAAATACGAACACATCTTGCAAGTTCAAATGGGTGCTCTCTATCTGTAGCCATAATGCAATGTAAGCATTTCTAGGCACTATCGAGCACCTTCCGTATTCCAGTAGTTATCCCAACGAATGTGATGCATATTGCCTATTTCTTTACGTGGGTGCTCTCTTAGCCTGGGTAAATGCAGCTTCCTCATGTTATGGCTGAATGTGAAAGCTATGGGGTTTCTAAACCTCTTCTGCATTCTTTTGGTGTGAAATTTTTTGCTGTGTACCAAGCATGAGAGCTATGCACCTCTTAACCTCACTACTACTCACCCATAAGTCTATTTTGGGATGTAAGTGGTATGCGCACTTGGAGCCCTCTCTACATCTGATTTGCGGCCTTAGTCACTTACATTTATCGCCAACTTGAAGCATCGTGCCTAAATTTAAATGATAAATCCTTAAGAGCAGAGGAATTGTGGTACTTATTTGAGATACGTCCTCTGTGCTTTTAAGCAATGCGTGGACCCTTAGTAGATTTACTGCACGAAAAAGTTTTACTCTGAAGATGCTAAAGTACAAAGAAGAGATTAGTCGGGAAGCAGTTGTGTTTGGTTAGGCAGTTGGCATACATATACCTGCAAGGTTCGTGTGAATGACTTCTGTTACTTGTGCTTAGCTGAGTTTTACTGATGCAGTGAAACTTACTCTGTTGTCACTTTTGACATCTATCAGTATTTTCACAGCCTTCTATCAAAACATTGCTGAAAACTGAGCCTGAGAAACAATTTTCAAGTCAATAACTACTGTTTTAATACCCATTCTAATAAGTTTGGGGGGAGTGAGAGTAATTTCTAAGCTACATAGCTTCTTAAGGCAGCCACAGCACTGTCACCATCCCCTAGTTTGCTGCAATCTCTTGGGATTTTGAAGTAGGTCTAATAAAGCCGTTAATTCTTCTGGGATGTTTAGATTAAGAACTTCTGTGCTTTTCTGTTTAAGTATAGTTTTGCGTTATATTCCCCAATATTTATTACAATTACTTATAATATTTTCATGTGATAAGGACTAATAGTCTTAGAGAGCTGGCCGAGGTGCCTTGGAGGTGTCGGCATTGCTCAATGCAACCATTCCTGTGTGCCCATCCTTCCACCTCCTCCCCGCCGTATCATCTTCTCCAAAGTAAAACTGGATTGATCACATACGGAAACTTTCTGTGTATGTTTCTAATATGTGGAAAAGTCAGGTTTTGCTGTGGCAGACAGTAACCAATGTAAAAAATCATGGATTTGACCAGTGTTGAGGAGATAAAAATGAAATTTTGGGAAGAGTGATGAATACTGTTCTTGCTTTCAAACAGCAGTGGAACTATTTCTGCAACAATATAGTGAGATTACTTGCAATCTAAAGTGCACTATACTTATGATTTAAAAAAAAAAGATTGCTGCTTTTATTTACCAGTTATTGAGTCGAAGTAAAAGGCAAAGATGTTTTAAGCCATTCATACTTTGCAGCTGACTACAGATTTGGATTTGCTTTCCTTGGAAAACTGTAGCTTACTGTAAGTCCTCTGCTTTTGTGTTTACCAAGTGATAACACTGCAGGCTTGTGTAGGTGTTTCAGAGATGAGACTAATCTTCCAGAAAGATAGATCTAAACTTTAGAGATCCATATTTTTAAAGGTAATGTATAAAGATTTCATCAATCTTGTTTTCTAAAGGAATAGCTCTTTCATAGCTACTTATCTTAGATACTGGCTTTGAAAATTGTCAAGTGCAAATGTTTTCTTATTAGTGTTGTTCTGAATACCTGTGCAGCTTCAGGTGCACCCTGGTTGAGTGGTCCAGGGTTGAGTGGCCCTATTGTTACTAAAGGTGAAAGGAGCTCTTTTTAACTCGTGGTATTGGAGTTGAAGGAAAAAAAGTGCCAGTAATATATGTTAGGCGAGTCTTGCTGTGTGTGGCTTTACCCAGCAAAAAGGAATCCATATGGATAATTTGGAATTTTTTTAATGGAAGCTGGGTTGGGTTAAGGGAGTAAAAAATATATACTGTTGGTGGGGGGGAAGGGGGGTTAGTATATCATAGGAAGAAAGTGAGCTGTGCATGTAGCCTGGTGAGTTTATTTCAGAGTGGAATGAAATTTCCCGGCGCTTGGTGGGGATAGATTTGTAGATGTTACCCATAGCATTCTCCTTTTATATGATCTGTGCTTTTCCTGAAATCTCAAGGGCTTTATTCACAGGGAAGACTCTAAAGGGTTGAATTCTGCCTGAAGTTCTGGACCTTTTGAGCTGCAAGCATTGGTAAAATTACTTACTAGTAAGTATTGACTACTTACCAATAAGTCTTACTCTAGTATAGATGGAGCCAAACCTCCAGCAACTTCACTGTAAAAGCAAAAGTAATGGATTTTGTGAAGTGTCCCCAAATCTACCTGTTTGGCATCAGCCAATGCAGAAACACCTTGGCAGAGCTGACAGAGGCACGCCGTCCCACCTTTTCTCTTGCCAGTGAGTGACTGTCTTGTCTCATCCTGTGTGCTGAGCCCAGCTCTGCCGGCAGCTCCCCATCCCCGTACCTCCTCCCACCACCCTCTACCCCAGATAACTTTATCCTCATAACACAGATACACAGCACTCTGGTCTGGATTTCATTTCTTCTTCAGCTCCGTGCGATCTCGCGCACATTCCTAACGCGTTACCAACAGCCCACGTCTCTGAAAGCGCCATATCAGCTTTCAGTGGCAAAAGCTCGGAGAGGAAACAGGCCGGTTCCTCCATGCGCAAACAGCTGGGCAGTCGTGGATGGAATTAATTGCTGATATACACTGGCTGTGTTTTTCTCCTCTTGTCATTTCCTTTGCAGCTGTGAAAGGCAAGGGGTTTTTAGGCTTTGAAAATGGTGCAAACCTTCTCAGTGGTAGTGATGCTGAAGTGCTGAAATACACGTTTGTTAGGATTTGCATACAAAATAAAACCTCTCATATGCTGTGACAAACGGCACTGTTAAAGTTGGTATTCAAATTCCAGCTGCGCCTTCCAAAAGTAATTTCTGACTTTGGATTTCGAGCTTCAAAAAATCTGTTAGGGAAGATTTGGCTTTCTGAAAGCAACAATCAGTATTTTCTGAAAATAGGAGTCTGAAGTTGAGCGTTGACAGTAATCTATTCTGAAAATGGTTGTCCTCCATCTACAGTCTTGGAGCTATTATATCCAATGAACTGATGCTGTTTTAGCCAAATGTGAAACAGTCAAGTTGCTGAAAGTCATGTTCTAGGCCAGCAGCTATGGGAAATTTATCATGGAGCTGGAAAATACACGTTATCAACAGGGCTGCGTATCTGCCTCGAGGCTTCACCCAGCCCATAACAATGCGAAAACAAACCACCCATCACAAATCAAAAAATGCTGTCAAAAGTAGACTCTGAGCTCTAATGGTGTCAGAAGCTGCAGCATGCTGCGTTTAGTTGTAAAATCAGTGGAAAAATGTGTAGTATCTCTGATTGAAGATAATATTTTGTTAGCTTCCACTCCAAGTCCCACAGATAATTTTTTCCCTTGTTTATTAAAATTTCTGTATGGAATTTTGTGCAACTGTTACATGTCCCCTACTAGAAGTTTATGCTGTCATGCAATTTACTCAGGAACATCTAAAAGCTCTTTTGCCAAAGCAATTACAACTATCCTAGGGATTTTACTGACACATGGGAATTCGCATGTTGTGTATTTATAAATAGTCTGATAAGTAGAATGGATTATTTAGTTAAATGCTAGAGAAAGTTTTTGTTGTTTTAAGACCTGGTCCTAATAACTAAATAAATGAAGTTATACAAATATGCTGAAAATGTCCCCACCAGCTTGTGTTGTGCAATTACTTCTACCACAAGATGAGCATTTCAAAGTTCCCACTGAAACCAGGACTATTATTTGTGGTAAGAAATATTGTGTAGAGTGAGGGTGATTTGACAGACCAAGATTTAATTTTATTTTCTCTTTTTTTAAAAAAAAAAAATTTGCAGAGCTCTTGAAAGGAGCCAGGCTTCCAGTCACAGCACCTTCATCAGCCAAATTCTCAGACTGCTGCAGAGATCTGTGAGAATGTATTTGCTGCAAGTACAAAGGAGTATGTCCCATTTTAGCCTTTCATGCAAGGGAATTCTGCTGCAAACTTGCATCTGTCATAACTAATAGCCTGTAAGCAGACGCCAAACTAAGCCTGGTTCACATGGCACGCAGGAAGTTCAGCTGTAGTAGCTTGGTTGTAAATCTGAGCCAGAGTCAAGTTTGCTTGAACTGTGGCTGTTACTTCAAAGAATTCTATTTTTTTTATAGCTATGCAAAACTATTGCTTGACTCGTGTTATACACATGTGTGTATGTGTATAGATATGTATGTTCATATTTTAATTTAAATCTACATGTGTCAGAGGCAACATATCCTGCTTATGTCACGCTAAGTACTTTTTTTGGCAGGTAACAGAAGTTATGGAAACAATTAAAATTCCTGTGCAACATGGGATTACTTATTTGTTTGGAAGAGTGGGTGGTGTTTGGGAGAGGGGGGAAAAAAGGCAGATTCATACTTTAAAATCAAAAGTGTTTTTACCTGAAGGTCTTTTTGTTAACTTGTGTTTTGACAGAAAAGTCTAAATATCAGAGTACAGTACTGGGTCTTCTACTCTGGTGTATCTTATTATTCAATATTTAAAAAATAATAGAGCTGCAGTTGTTTTTATGGCCAGTAACCAACTGTGTCCATTTCAAGGTGCTAAAAGATGTACGAGAACATCTTAACTGCTCTGTAGTGCAAGAAGTTGTTAAAGTTTAGACGCTGGTTGCTTTCTGCTCTGGTTTCGTGTGATTTACTAATTCACTTTAATCTAGTGCCTGTCTGATGGAGAGATTAAAAGAGGCAAAAAAATCAACCAACTAGTTTTTAAGAACTGGCAATTTAATTTCTTCTGACAGGGAATATCTTGGTCTACAGAGTGTGCAGCTGCATTTCCCTATAGGTTACGTGACAGATTGGTGGCATGATTTGCTTTGCAAACTTGTAAATGAGTTTGTGTTTGTCAGTCTTGTAGCTGTGGTTTCTTCCTCCACCCTCTTGTCATGAATGAACTTGAAAAATATATAGGTCAAGATTTCTCTGGACTCACCACATTTGATGGTATCTTTTTCAACTATGGTCTTTGTATATATGTACTTCTGAAACAATTGTGAGGTGTGGTGCAATGTGCTTTCTTGGAGGGAGGAACACTTAGTAAATATTACTAATTCTGTGAGAAGAGTTAACCACAGAAATGCTAATACTGTAGCTGGGAGGAGTAGTCTGTGGCTTGGGTCCTTAGCTCCCTTGGGTTTTGCCAGTGACTTGGAGCAGAGAAGTGATTGGTAAGTTATGGTGAAACACTGAAAAGATTTTAACCTTCCTGACAACTACATATCTCAACATGCTAAAAAGTTCAGTGTCTTCACCACCTGACTTGCTATGTGAAATAATTACATGCAATTAATATTTCCGATCGTTCTGCATGTGACTTGCAAGCCTTATTTGACTAATGAAACGCACGATTTAGCAATACTGAACCTCGAGACGTCATTGCACGAACTTTGTATAAGAGTGGGTTCATTCAATAAAAAAATAAGCATTTAAAGAGCCTTTTATTTCTGTCAAAGATGCTTTGTGCTGTTGCCATTGTGCATTTGACAGAATGGTTGGGGATAAAGGCTGCAGAAAGTTGTCTTGTGTTTTGATTGTTTTCTATTTCAGACTTGCGTGATGTTTCTCATCGATGTGGTGTCATGACTGGCGAGTTACAATTTCTGTATTTGAATGGGGTTTTCCACTGTAGATACTATCTCTGTAATCCATAAATCTGTTACTCAGTTTGCCTCAGTTGTTCTGCGTATTATAGGGTTTTTTGAGGAATATGTGATCTGATTTTGCTTCCACCACCAGCCTCAGTAGGACTGGACTCAGTTTTGAGCATTTGCTGGCAGCTAAATGAGCACAACCACATCGGGCACAGGGCTGATCCTGCTGTAGTGCAGTACCGGATTTGCTGAACTCGCTTTTGAGGTTTTAAGTTTAACTCTGCGAAATAAAATAAATCAAATATGTCTGGGTTTGGTTTGTGGTTGTGTTTAGGTATTTTACAGCTGAACACAAACACAAATAGGTAGGTAATCTTCATTTAATTTGGAAAATACATTATAGCACATGGCTGTAAAATGCAGCGCAGCACCAGTCACACAGCTACAGCAAATGTTGCACTGTAATTCCGTAATCTCAGTTTATTATATCAAAGTATTTCAGTTTATGTGAGTATGTGTGCTAACGGACTTTTATTGCTTGTGTAAGTAGTAGCAGACTAGATATTCTCCCGTATTAGTCATTGCAGTGGGAGATAATAGACAAGTCTGTTCTCATCTAAAGCTGTAGCAGAATGAGGGAGCCTTCATTACCATATACTGTAATAGTATTGAATGTCGGGTTACATCAGCTCATTCTTATGATAAACGCATGACCAACTATTTTTAAATTGCCTATGAAGTTGGATTTTATGGTGTCAAAAAAATATTTCAAAATACATGATCTTGAACTTGGGAAGGAAAGATACATACTTGAACTTCGGAGAAAAGACCAAGAAAAAGCTTCTAACTTTGAGTAGGTTAATCATGCTTTCAACATCTGAAACTAAGGTTTTTCTTAACCACAGTTTTGGGATATGTAGTATTAATCCTGAAGTTTTGTGAGGGCATGCAGAGCTTAGCCTAGGAGTCAGAGTCTCAGTTCTGGCACTGTTTTTTTGTATTGTTTCCACATTCTGGCACTCGGTTCGATTTCCTCGCCTCACTGAGCACTGAAAGGGACATAAATTGACATAACTAGATTTTTCTGAGTGGTGCAAGGGAAGCAGCCTGAAAGATAAACTTTAACCTATCATCCTGTCAACAAATTTGCATTGTTACAGAACTAAGAATTTATATACTGTGGAGTCAAGAATAGTATGCAGGAATAATGCATTGAGATAAAAAATAAAATGCATATTTGAAGTTGTTTTTCAGCCTAAAAATAGGAGCTAAGCATCCCACTATCTGGTTTGTTTTTCCGTAATTTTGCTGTAACACAACTTCTAAATATCTTTTTGCTGTCCTAAAGCAAGGAAGTTCTAACTATGATAAAAGTTGAACAAATGAATGGGAAAATCATGAAAGAATTGGGCTTATCCCTGTAGTTTTGGGATGGCTAACTTTTTTTAGCACAGTCTATACTGTATCTTCAGCGTGCCACAGTTCAGTTATGCAACCTTGGGAAATTTCTCTCCCCCTGAATGCACTCGGCCTTTATTAAGGCTAATGGGAGTCATGTGTTTGTGTCAGTGGAAAAGCAGACCTTACAAATCTTTCTGGTACAGTTGGTGGAAACAGAGCTCACGTTCATTATTGCCGTGTTCTGAGCAGTCGGATATCTCATTAGTGGGACATTAATGATGTTCACTGCACTTCTTTATTGGACAAAAGGATATAGTGAAAATATAGAATCATAGAATTGTCTGGGTTGGAACGGACCTTCAGAGGTCATCTAGTCCAACCCCCCTGCTGAGAGCAGGGACATCTTCTACTACAGCAGATTACTCAGAGCCACGTCAAGCCCCACCTTGAATGTCTCCAGGGATGGGGCCCCAACCACCTCCTTGGGCAACCTGTTCCAGTGTTTTATCACCCTCATTGTAAAGAAATTCTTCCTTATGTCTAATCTAAATCTACTCTTATAAAATGTGACTTCTCAATTTTACCATTTCCTGTACCGTTAGATTAAAATCTGTCTGTGTCCTTTCTCCTGTCCCACGACTCGAACGTTATTACCTGGAACCTGGTGGATGTGATGCTGAGGGTGCTCCAGCCCTGCTGCCAGGCTCCTCTGCCCTGAGCCCATGCCCTGGTTCCCCACTCCCTGGAAAACTTACTGCAGCTCAGTAGTGATTGTTATGTTTTTGCTGCCTTAGATTGTAGAGAACGATTGAGCAGATCGTAAGCAGTGATCAGTTAGAAGCCAGATTTTAGCTGTGGGACTGTCGACGGGGTAGTTGGCCCCGATTGATGGCCACGTGCAGAGGGTGTAAACATGGTTTTGCACAGATCCATTGGGAAAGGCCTGCGGGTGGTGATGGGCAAGAGCCACACCACCGTAGCTTTGCTGAGCAGATGTTCCTGCAAACCGCCTGCTAATGAAAACAAACCCACCCTCTCCCTGCCGAGTCGTGGGGCGGGCTGGCCCCCTGTGAAGCCGGAGCCCTTGGCCAACATCCTGCGACAACGCACAGTGGGAATTCGCTTCCCCTCAGGAAACTCTGGCTTTTGGTGTTTTATCTCACTGAGGCAACTGCAAGGGAACAATAGGCTATTAAACCATTAGAACCACATCAGATATGACTGACCCCCCTCAGAGCTAATTTGGTGGCTGGTGCATGGGGCCTGGGGTGGTGGGAGGTGAGGGGTGGCCCTGAGGGAGGCTGGAGGGCTGCCCCCTGTGAAAGGGACAGAAATCAATTTAGAAATCAAGAACACAAAGTAAAAGTGTTTTGCTCGTTTGGGTGGAGGGTTTTTTTTTCTTCCTGGTATAAAATCTGTCTTTATTTGCTCTGCAGCTTTTAAGACAAAATTATTACATAATTGGCTTTTATCACCGTGGCTGAAAATGGCTGAATTGCAGGTGAAGTGTCCAAACACAAGCAAAAAGGCCTCTCCAGTTGTACATGGAACGGGACAGGCAGGCTTTTGCTTCACATGCAAAGTCCACAGACCTGATTTTATCTTAAATGCAGCCTTCAGAGCTGTTGTCCTTCCTGAAGCTGTGCACATCTGTGAGCCATTAGACAAACTATGCCATTGATAGCTCAGAAATTCAAGTCAAACTTGCTGCACTAGGAATTTGTTTCAGAGAAATCTGCAAACAAGGCATATTTCAGATTTGTGCACCATTAGTCTTAAAGGTGTGTTTTTAAGTCTCTTCAGAAATGTTTATTTCACTACTGATCAAACATTTAAAGCTGCAGAGTAAACATGTATTCTGAGGAAAGGCAGATGGGGACGCAACATTCAGACGTTTGACTGTAGCTCCTCCTTTATAAAATGGAAACCAGTTTCTCGGTCCCTCAGCTTTCACTCTTATGTGCCCTTAAGTACCAAAAAAGAAATCAGCCCTCCTGATGACATTTCAGACTCTCTTGGGTAGAGTTTTCCTGCCTCTTACATGAGAAGGAGCCCATCCAGGACGCAAGTTATTTATAGATCAGTTGAACTCTTCATGATGAGAAACAATAAAATGATGAAACAAGTGTTCACTTCTGGCCTGATGCACCTGTTGCATCCTGAAAATTTTATGTAATTTTAAAAAATGTGTTTTTCTCAAAATGTATAATGAAGAATTTTCTCAAATTATATAATGAAGAATTGTGGTGTTCCCTTTCGGAGTAGCTGTCTACTCATTATGTAAATGTATTCCCCAGTGCCCTGACTGGAAGCCTGCTGGAAGCCTTCCAGGCAGTGCCCTCACTCTTTTAGCTCTTGGGTTGCATCCGAGGGTCTGGTCCCAGAGACTTTGGCAGCAGCTAGGTGGGGCAAAACGAGCTCTTCATGCAGGAAGGAATGTTTAAAAGTTAGGATGTGCATCTAATTTTTTCATAGTTGAGGAAAAACAAGCGATGGCAGCAGCTGTGCCATGTGAGTGAGTGTGTCATGAGCCTGCTGGGCAAGGCATAGTGAAGGGCATTATTCCACTGGGAGGTTGGCACTGGCCATGGCCCTCCACAGTTGCCACAAAGGATTTTCTGTTCAACATCTAACGCAACAAGCACATTCATATGTTTGCAGAGGGTTTCCATGGATACCGTGTAAACTGTGATGCTAGCAGATAGAGGCAAAGGTTATACTATTGTAGAGGCCCTTTTGTATTCTCTTAATGTTTCAGAGCAGCTGTATTTCTTAACTGATACTCTGAGCCTACATAATTTGTTCAAATTTTTGGTTTGGGTTGGTTTTTTTTTCGTTGGTTTTGGTTTTGTGGTTTGGTTTTTTGGTGTTTTTTTGGTGTTTTTTTTTTTGTTGTTGTTGTTGTGTTGTTTTGGTTTTTTTTTGACCGAGCATTTGTCATGGTAGTACTGAGGACGTCAGATGAGCTGCAAGAATAACAATGAAAATGTGGTTTCGTTTTTTTCTTTTTACATAGAATCACTTGAATGTCATGATTTGAATTATTTTTTTTTTGTTGATCATAATGATGCAATTGGAAGTGGAAGAACAAGGTGTGAAAGAAGAAATTTTGAGCTACTCCACCCTCACTAGCACAATTCCCAATTCTGCTGAGTGCTTTCATTGCTCAGGTAAAACTGACTCAGGTCATTGTTCACTGGCACCTGGGGAATTTTGAATGCTCCTCTCCTCTCAGAAGTAAGAAACTACACTATTTATAAATACCCATTTAAACACTTTAGTATGCTCTGACAGTTAATGCTGTCTTGAAATTAAACTGAAAAAAAATATTTCCAAACATACCTATTGCTTTGTTTGTGTTTTGGGAAGTGCTGCCACGATAGGGACAAATGCCGCGTGTTGTTAGAAGAAAGAGATGCATCGGCTCTTCTGTATGATTATCCAAGTTCCCATTTGACTGTCCATATTTGCAAAATTGTGCTTGTTCAGGAGTTTAGCTTAATTATCATGGGAGGTTTTTTAAATGATTGGACTCTGTGTCTGAACTCATGCTGCACATCAGCAAGAGGTCCAGGTGCCTGCTTGTTGTGCATCTGCTGCTCTATGAAAACGAGATCTTACCAGATCACACAGTGCATGTACTCACTCCTACCATGAATGAGTACAGCCATTAAGTGGTTTTTAAACTGGTTGCTTTTGATTCATAATGATACAAATTTGCTCTTGCATCTCTCTGCACTCCAACTCTTAACTCTGGCCCATGAGCAACATGTTTGATGCTTGCATTCAATGTAAATATAAGTAAGTTTAATTGTAAACAGACTTATACCATTTTCAGGCCAGGTTTACAAATGAGCTTTGGAAATTCAAATAAACCAACTTTTGTGAATTTTTGTCATAATAGATCATATTTGAATTAATCTGTCTCTTAAGCCAATAAATATATTAAAGAGATTTATCTAAGAATATTCTTGAAATGACAAACAAGATAGAAGTCAAAACTGGAAGAATTGTTTGGGAGGGGACTCAAGGGAGAGTCGTGCTGCACAAGTGACTGATCAAAGGCTGCATGTGCCTTCGAAGTTACAACTGAGGTCTTCATAAGTTGACTTCTGAGTCATTGGTGCTGCAGCTCAAGTGCCTGGTTTGTTTTTCCTCTAAAGAGAAACCACAATGAAACTTCTCTTCACATGCATGACAATGCTGTACTAGAAAGTGAGCGCCTTCTGAAGCTGTCTGTGGTGGATGGTGCTTGTGCCACCCTGGCTACTAGGAAATTCTGTCCCTGCTACGTTGGGCCAGCTTCTTTTTAGTCATGATACTATTTATACATCATGCAACTGCTTAGGACAGAAAAGAGGACAGTTTAAAACCCAGAGAGAAGTGTTCAATGACAGGCTGGTTTTTCATTCTAGTACCAAGCAGCACAGATGTTCACAAGTCCCCAGCATTTTGTGTAACCTGCCAGAATGTACCCATGCTCCATGACGGAGTGATTTGTTGTGGAGTGTCTTATTTTATCCAGACTTTTCATGCTTATGAGTGATGATGGAGAAGAATATTATGGAATAAGAGTAAATAATTGTTTGCTTGCATTGAAAAATAGTGGTAACCTACTTATGAAATAATTATATATTCTGCTTTTAACTTTTTTTTAAAAAACTGCTCTTTCTACTGTGCTTTATGCTGATTCACCTAACCCCTCACTGCATGTCCTACCGAAGCTGCTGTTAGTAAATCTTCAACACTTGTTCAGGGATGTGCTGTCTGCTGCTCTGGGCGCATCCACTTCTCTGCTCAGTGCTGTGGTTAAATCCAAAATGACCCTCTGACTTCAGACTGGCTTGCTTGAAATTCAGTGGAGTAATTTTCCATTCTTGAAAGTGTGGAAGACCTTTGTCTCTCTAAATTCAATTTGCTTTTCTAGTACTATGAGCAAAAGTTAGGAGAGACGAGAAGCAGGTCAAACGCAGGCCAAGTCAACTGAGATTAATGTACATATTTATATAAGTTAAACTTTGACTACAAACAAAACTTTTTGTATTTACTAGTTAGTTGGTAGCGTTTTTTTAATTATTTCAAAGCAAGCTGAAGAAAGTATTAGCTATGTGGGTAAACACAGAGAAGGTGTTGCTGCGCCACTGTAAATCCTAGGGATTTCCCTAGGAAGGATAATTAGAACAACATGCTTTGAACACAGCTAATTAAGTAGCTGTCTCTTAAACTCGCAAGGAGGAGGGCTCGACTGCCCCCTGAACTTCCATGTGACCCTTCTGTGCTCTATACTTTCCCTTGTTGTCATCCTCCTCTAAATTATTTTTTAACCCTGGTCTCTCTGTGTATCTAATTGGAGACCCAAACTTCATGGAGAGGTATGCTGAGACACCATAGGGATGGCATTTTAGAGGTGGGGAGTTGAGGCACACGATTTGGGAGGGGCAGGATCACCTCATGCCAGCCAGGAAACCATGACAAACTGTAGCATAAGGTGTGCTTAACTTAAGTCCTCTAAAGATGGTGATTTTTGTACATATTACACGTGCATCCATAACCTCAATCAAATTCTACATGTTGCTTAATGTTGTTCATATTATAATACATGTTAACATTTATGTTGACAATTGAGCCAAGGAGGAGAAAAAATGTTCTATATGTCAAGGCAAAACTAATTCCAGTAATCAAGAAAAAAGCAAAATCCTTTAGAGACTGAATGAGCTGAGAAAAGACACTCAGAGCATAATTTGGGAAGAGAGGTTTACTGGTTTTTTTGTCCTCTATACCGTCCCACAGTTGATACAAGGTGTTAAAGTCCTACCAACAGAGCCTTTCCTGTACACCTCAATTTGTAGCTTGCTTTTATGGAGCATTTACTGCAGTAAACATGTAACTTACTTCTTGAGGTGCCCAAGGTGTTTTTTTCCATGCTTCTCATTGCCAGTCAGTGACAGTGTGCCTCCCTGTGCAGTCAGGCCTGGGCTTGGCTGGTTTCATTTGCCACACACTTTCATTGATCCATAAAATTACTATTTTTAAACTACAATTAAAAACCTTAACACAGCCATAACCTTCCCACTATGCCCATTCTTCATATATGAAACCAGTAGATGTGACTGTGGTGTTTTAGCTAAAACATTCTTAGTTTTATATTGTAACTATCATAAATCTGCTTTTCTGAAATGCTGTTATCTTCTGTTTAACATGATAATGTGTATATACAGGTCAGTAAAATGTTAAAGTTCCCTTTTGAAAAGCTAGCGAATTAATTTTGACATAGTCAAGATGATATTGGTGTACAAATAAGGAGTAATAAGACAAGTTATATTAAAAATTTATAGTAGAGTGATTCACAGATCCCAAGATGAACAGGAAAGAATCATGCAGGGTGTGGTGCATAATATAAATAAAGATACAATTTGTTCTGAAGACTTTATGATCGAAGTCCTGGCACAATTTCATCTTTTCTTCGAGTCTCCAGTTACAAATGTTCCCACTGAGATTAGCCATTGGCCAGGCTTCCCAGCCCTCACTGACGAGTTACAGAGGGTGTTGAGCTGCAGTTCTGTACGGTCACTGCGTGGCAGTGGTCTTAAATGGGGTCTGTGCTGAGCTGGTGCTGGTAAAGGTCAAGATTTGATGTGAAGAGGAGGAACTTCAAGGGTTTGGACTATAATAAGGTTTGGCTGCGTGCTGCCAGACACAAGATTGGTTGTTCATGTGAACGCTTGTAAAATTCAGCAGTTGCCTCGCGTCGATCATCTGGACTGCCCACCATCGAAGCCTCTGACCCTGCAGCAAAACGCAGGAGGCAGCTGTTTTGGCCATGACATTTCTCAGGATAACCACGCTGCCATAAATCAAGAAGGCTTTTAATGTGCCCTGGGATCAATAAGTTTTCCCAGCTATCTAATGTCATGCATTGTACCAGTGACAGAGGAGGGCTCTTGCAGATTGCCACGAGTAGCTGTTGTTACTCCTAAGGGTGCTTTCCAGGGATTTAAAAAAAAAAACTATTTACATATTAAACATGGTTCTTCTACTCCATAACTCTGTGTAGATCTGCATAAAGAGGGAAATTGTTTCCCCATCCATCTATGCAGTTAAGAGGCAGCCCAAGGAGAAAAGTCACCAGAGAAAGCTGGAGGCCTCTCATTGCAAGAGAGGGAGAGGAAGAATGTTGCAAAATGGGAAAGGTTTTGACTGCAGTCAGCTTTCCTAGTTACATGTTTTTTTCTCGCAGTTAAGTTCTTAGTTTGTATTGTGGAGGAACCTAGGTTTCATCCTTTTCAAAGGATTCGGAGTGATTTTTCAGCCATTGCTTGTCTAGGTGTGGGGGTTATGTGTTTGCGTACTTTCACAGCTTAATACGGATAAGTACTGACAGAATGTAATCTTTTAATTTAGCTCTCTGTTGTCTACTGACTCGTGAAATATTTTTAGGTAACTTAGCCACAAGTGATTATGTAGATAAGCAGAGATAAGTCTTCTAAGACAAAAAAAAGACTATTTTTGCCTTAAAGTTGTAATATTTTGGAAGATACTGCCTTACTTTTTTCATTACCATGGTCTGAAACTGGATGAATTCAAAATACTGTCCTCTTATTTTTTCTATCACTAAATCTACTCTGTCCCTTTGTAGCAGGAATATGAGCAGGGTTGTGAGAACCACAAGTTGAAGCTGCTTTGGTTCTGCAGCATTTGTGTTTCATCAGAATCCTTAAAACCAAAAGCAAAAAGCAGTTATTCCTACTTGAAAATTGATATTTGTGTCTTACGTCTTCATTCTTGGTTTTATAACAAAGCTGAAATAGGCATTTGGGGTTAAAGGTCCCTGACGTTGTTTTGAGGAGTCCCCTGACTTAAGTAGAGTCAAACACAAATAATCTAATTTTTGCTCTGCAAGCATACTTCACTTGGCTCCCGTATTGATACTAACTCTGCAAGGTTTGGTAGTGTTGGGAATGGGTACATACAAGGCATTAATTCCCAGTAAGGGCTGAGATCACCCATGGCTTCTCTGAAATGTGTAAATATTTGCTAAAAATATTTATTACTTTTGTTCCAGGCATCCGATCAGATTTGAAATGGGTGGGTTAATGGTGTGGATCTGTAAAAGAGGGAGTAACAAAACAGAGTCAGCAAAGCTGAAGTGCCCTGCCAGTCCAGAGAGCTTGTCAGGGCCCAGCTGACCCGTGAGCCAGCAGTCTGAAGTGCGCTGCGCTGCTGGGAGCTGCTCAGGGGTGCCTGGGCCTTCCTGTGGTCTCACGGCCTGCTGGCATGCTTTTCACTCAGTTTAAGGAGGTGGGGTTTTTAAATTGCCTTAGAAATAGTCCCTGTTTGTGAACTCCACACCATTTCATAGGACCAGTCACTTTGTGTACCCAAGTAGAGTTGACAACTATCAGAACTTCAAAGCACAGCTTAACATTCTTTCTAAATATATGCACACACTTATATGTAAATAAAACTTATATATGAGCAAAATGTAACTCAGCTTTAAAACTGTTTCTGGTAAATTGCAGTGAACCAAGTAGTTATTAAACATAACAAATAACAGGAGGAAATATAACTACCCAAGAGAAACATTGGGGTTTTTTTAAAAGGAACAAGTTTAGGGAAAGGGAAAAAAACAAACCAACGTGGTTTCTGGGGTCACTTACCACCTCCTCTTAATGTGAGGTACAAGTGACACAATCTAGGAGTTATAGTGAATAATCAACACGACATAAATCCCCCCTTTACCACTCTTGACATTTCAGCACTTTCTCATGTTTCTCATTGTGCAGCTTCCCTCTTCCTGGTGTGATGCAGGATTACCTGTGTGCATCCTTTCACACTCCAAATTCCTCTTCTGTTACTTCTCTGTAACCCGTTTGCCTGCGTGACTGGGTTTATTCTGACATGAATGTTTTGTGTAAAGCAGTATAATCTCAAAATATTCTTATTGCCTGCAGAGCTTTACTAATTTGCTAGTAAAACATGAAAGCATCATTTTTATGGAGTGAAGCAAGGAAGCCCCTATGCTCAAGCATCATCTAGAACAGCTATGGAAACAGACCACTTAGGTGCAGCCTTTCCTCAGCACAGGGGGTTCGATACTAGGCAAGATGGACCTTGCACTCTAGAAGTTGTCCTTTTGAGACTGGTTTCTCTTTTATCATGCTGTCATACAGAAAAGGATAACTGGATAATTCTCTCATGAAGGGTTGTCTCCATCTTTAAAAACTGTCACGCAGCAGTGGAGGGAATACCAGAGTGTGAATGATTAAAGTAGTTCGGCTCTACAGGGTTAAGCATACAAATTCATTTGAGACATGCAAATAGCCTTTATGGCCATGTGTTAGAGCATATTGGCTACATCAAACCATCATCCTAGACTTGGTGTGGTGTTCTCTCGCTTCTTGCGCAGCAGAATGTTGGCAGGCTGGCCTACAGACGTGAAGGTGCAAACTGCACCTGCTACAGGCTGGGTGCATTATAAACAACCTTCCTGAACAGATCAAAAATGTCACATCTTCACTTCAAGGTGAATGTATAGTCCTCCTATTCCAAGTGCCTGTCAGAAAGCTACTGTATTATCTCACTTTTTGATTGTAAAGAGTAGTTGTCTCAGTTCCAGTTTACATTGAGTAAAGTTTGAGTTGCACAGCTTGAATATTTATGTTGACTTTAATATTGCACTACATAATTGGGTAAATATAATACTTTAGATTTAACGCAAACACAAAAACAAGGTTCAAATACACTCAAGTTCTTGTTTCTTAGGAAAAACATATGCTGCCACCACATAGTCCCTTTAATGTGGTGTATGAAAGGAGGTGATGATTATTTTATTAGCTTACTCTTTTTAAAACCAGAAGGATGTAAATTAAATATGCAAGTCTGGATTAGGATATTTGATTTGTAACCAGTTTGGCCTATAGTATGACAAATTGCTTCTTCCAGTAGCAATGCACACAAACAGTATTAGACACTCTATTTCAGAACAAACATTTGTGTAGATGTGGAGTTAACTGGCTGGGGGAATTGATACAGCTGAAAAAAAATCTGTTTAAAAAAAAAAAGAGAGGTTTTTAAAAAAACAAAAGCAAAAAAAAAAACAACAAAAAACCAACAAAACAAAAGAAAAAAAGCCCCAAATATAACAAAATACAACAAAATCAAAACCCTAAGCCAAACCAAAAAAGCTTAAACTCAGCTGAAGAGTAGTTTCTCCTGTCCATTCCACCATCTGACCTTGCAAACATCTGCTGGTATGAATCTGAAGAGATGATACAGGGAGAGAGATTGAATGGCTGGGAAGGCTGAGAGGAGGTGTGACATTTTTTTAATGCAAATTTGACCTTGTGTCAATTTTAGGGGTATAGTTTACTTGAATGCTAGTGTACAGAATCACTGTATATTAATAAAATCAGTTAATGTGATTTTGAAGAAATTTTACCTAGCAGAAGTATTTTCAGTTTCACAAATTGAATTTAGAAAATGCGAATTTTTGAACATACATCTTACTTGATTCTACCAATGCATAACTGATGAATAAACCCCAAATCTCTTGTAACATAAAAAAAAAAGGTAAATCCTTCAAGACATTGTCAAGTATTTATGGTATTTGATGTCCCGATCAGAAGAATTACAAAAAAAAATAAAATTAATTGAATTTTGAAGTGTTTATCTGAATATATTTTGTCTTAGAACAGATGCAATTATTCAATTACATGTCATTGCTAAAATTTGTAGGAAGGAGGATGAACAGTTCACTTCTAATGCCAGAAAATAGCACTGGTGACCTTTACCTCAGTCCATATTCCCCTGCATATTTTCCTGTCCCTCATATTCCTTAAGTGTGTTTCTTTCTACCAACTTACTTCTGTAGCTGACAGCACTGGCTAAAGCCAAGGCTTTGATTCAGACTGGAACCTGCGTGTTTCATAGGGAGGCTGGAACTGAGATCAAGAGACACCCAGTTTGATTCCAACAAGTCTCCTGGCAGACAAGATACTGGAGGAGGGAGGAAGGAGCGGACTGTTCCTTAAAAACAAGCAGGCGAGGAACAGCAGGAGCAGAAGAGCCCGACATGCTCCTTCAAAAAGAACTGCTCAGCTGCAATATAGCCTAGCTTGAGCGCTCAGACCTGGAATCTGTCGTACCGGTTAATGATGCGGTGCACACGCTGCCGGTTTGCAGTGCTGGGAACTCTCAAAACAGGCGGATTGTCCTGTGTAGAGAAAATGGGGGTATCTGAAGCCAGCCATAAAAAAATCCACATAAAAGGTAGGTTAATGATTTGTTGCTAGGTGATTTAATGATTTGATAGCTTTTCTGCTGCTATGGTGGTATTTGTTTCTATATACATTCTGTACATTGTGAAGGATGAAAATATATCAAGTCAGTGCTTTCTGAGGTGGTGTTTGGCAAGATAAATTTCCCTTGCATTTAGCCTCTTGTCCTTTTCATTTTTTTTTCTTTCAGTACTCCTTGTTTCCCTGACCTCATTATTGTTTTTGAACTTCTTTGGTGATTTGACATTGAATACTGTTATTCCAACAAAAGCAGCACAGTATGTTACTGGGACTAAAGTATCGGATGGGGATGGCTCAGGACCTAATGTTGCAGCCTCAGATAAACAGTTCCACTTTCCTGGAATTAATTGGAAGCTTTTTGTTAAATGAAGCTTATTTTTAAGTAAAGAGATGCACAGCCTCCCGACAAAGGTGGAATGTTCTACTTTGTAGCCCAGTTACAGGTATGAAATACAGAACAGACTACGGAGCCCAAACTCATGAGCTATATAAGGCGTAAAGCACAGGAGGACACGACCTGTTTGATTTTGTAGCAATATCACAGTTCAGTTCATGAGCCGAGGGCCGTAACTACACAAGGGGAAACAGAGAGAGATTAACAAGTTACCCTGTAGCAAGACATTCTAAGTCTCTCTTTCAACTCCCTAGAAGTATTTTCAGCAAAGATGAGGGTTCTGTGTAACAAGAACTTATACACGCTGACTTGTGTAAGTCATCCCTGCCCTGTTGAAGTAGTTGGACTATAGGTGGGGAAACTGCTCTTTTGTATAGTTTGCCTTTCTTTTTGGCATGTTAGGCCAAAACTGGGGCTAAAATGTGTCTCAACTGAGCAAGAGTGATGGCTCTTACCAGGATAAAATAAGATCCTAGCTACCGTAGGTTTGATTTCTCTGTATATGTTTGTCCTTTCTGACCAGTAAAGATACAGTGTTGTGTTGCTGTAGGGGTTTACAGTCTCTCACTTCCACCTGTGTCTCAGTCCTTGCAACCACTTATGTGGTATAGTATGCTGAAGACTTAATATTAGCTAGTACTGTTCAGGAAGATGGTAGCACGCTTTCTCTATTTCATGAACATAATTGGAAGGAGTGGAAGCCAAAAGTAGCCTTGCAGCAAAGCTTATTTTTCTTCTAGGCAAAAGATTTTCACCAAAAAAATGGGGAGAGGGAGAGAATCCTCTATCACAATTCATAGATTTAGAGATCTGGATTTTCTGTAAATACTCAATTCTATGTCATTGCCAGTCCTGTGCTGAGGAGGAGGTACGGATTTTTAGATCCTAAAAAGCCGAATACATTTCTAACAAATGTTCTCATTTAAAAAAAAAAAAAAAAAATCAATGCAAGATACAAATAAATAATACAAGAATGGTCGATTTGTTTGAAATTTTTCCAGCTGAATAGTAGGGGTTATATGGGAGTCAGGCTGGGCCCAACAGAGCAGGCATTGAAGCAGACCTAATAAGAGCAACTGGACCCAATACCCACATTATGTTCTGTAATGGAGAATTTTTTTTTGTAGTACAAGGACTTTAATGTTGTAATCTTAATGGCTAAAGGTAACAAACCCATCAGAAAGAGGAAAAACATGAAGTCCAAAGCAACTAGAAAAACCTCTTTTGTGAATTTTCAGTATTGCCATCCACATTTGTGCCTTTTTACGGATGAATGGGCTTTTCTGTCACTGTAAGAGTGAATTGTAAAGTAACGGACTTGAACTAATTATGTCCTGTAAACCTATAATAATAACAATAAAAGTTTTTTGAAGTTCAGACATGCGTGTAGTTGGTGCAACCGAGTGGATGAGCAGCTGAGCAAGTTTGCCACTTGAGGTTCACAGGACTCAGGAGCATTTTAGGAAAAACAGTTGGATAAGACAGTTCCTGGGAAGAAGTAGCTGAAGAGCAGCAGTTGCAGCTGGTGGCTTATCCAAGCAAGATTCTGGCCATCTGTGTTTCTAGACAGCTTTCAGTTACCAGCAGGGGCTGGAGGGTGTCTGTTCTGACTCAGGTGGAGGTATTTACTCCAACGCAGATGGAGAACAGTGTAGGTTGAGAGGTCTGGTCTCAAGTTCTTCATACCTTGTGGCATTTGGAGAGTATGCTTGTGGTTGTGTTTTCTCATGATGATTTGGGGTTTTTGGGTTGTTTTTTTGTGGGTTTTTTTCGCTTCTTTAAACCCTGCTGTTTCAAGGGACAGGGGAAAAGAGACAGGGGAGACCTAATGTGTGGTTGCATTTATAAGGGTATCTCTTTAAATGTGAACAGAGGGAAGCTGAGCTGTGCTCATATCCCCAAAAACTGTCTCAAGAGGTTTATGCTTCTGCTTTAGTGCTCCCAGCAGGAAAAGACAATAGTTCATTCTTCAGAAAGACTTAAGCTCCTGTTATACTTCTACTATATTTTTTTGTGTGTTGTTTGTTGTTTTTTTGTTTTTTTGTTGTTTTTTTTTTCCCAAAACCCTCACTACCTTGAAGCAAGCCCCTTGTCTTCTCCCTAGCATCCCCAAAGTGATCACACATAGCAGACTTCCCAGTGGTCAGCCAGCAAATGTTGAATGAACTTGTACTGCACCCAAGCAGCAAATGCAAAACTCTCCAGTTTGCTTCCGCAGCCTCTGTGAGAAAGCCATCATAGTTCATAGAGCTTGGTATGGTCAATGGTACGTACAACCAGAATGCCAGGTGCCTCCTGGAAGCTCTGTGCATGCAGCTGGAAAATGTTGCATCCCAGATCATGTTTTCCCTCTCAAAAGAAACAAAACCAAAAAACCAAAAGAGGGTGTAAAGAACAAAAACAATTGCACCTGTAGTGATTTGTTTTTTAGAAGGCTGCTAGTTTTATTTTATTTAATCCCAAATTTTGTCATAATCTGTAATATTATAAGAAAATGGTAGACGTGATTTTCTTGTACTTTCTCAGCTCCCTAGGTGGTATCTGTCTTGTCTTCTGTATGGGATTTCATCTTTGATAGTAGGGCAGCAGCGCCCCGGGATTTCATCCTTACGCTGTCCCTTGCAGTGTGCCAGCAAAGCTGTTTGGGTGTCAGTGTGGGAAACTGGATAAAAATCAATTTGCATCCTCCTGCCAGCCTGGTTTGTGGTGTGGCTGCAGAGCAGAGGGTGCAGCACAAGGACTGAAAGGGCTCGTCACGGGCAGGAGGAGGGCTTGGGCTGCTGAAGCTGATTTTAACAGGGCTTCCAAGATATTTCACCTCAAAAATATGTGAGGCTATAGTTAGAGGAGTTCAGGTGCTCCACATCAGTTTGCCATTCACAGAACACCCCAAGCAGTAGTTGCGCTGACCCGGACAAGGGACAGATGAACTGTACTGTGAAGCAGATGCCATAATGTCAAACCAACGCTGTTTAATACCGCTTGACAACTCTCATTCCTTCGTGTTTGGCTTTTTCCCTCTGAAGATGTGAATTATTTACATACCAAATACATTTGCATGCAAATATTTTTATATTAAATATATTGTTGAATGCAGATATTTGCATGTTAAGGTGTATTTTCATAATACGCTATCTCTTCCTACAAATTTTGCTTCTCTTTGTTCCTCAAACCTGAGAAAATGTCCCTCTTCAGTACCCATTGGAGGAATGGTGTTCTTGAGTGCGCTTCTGAGCTTGATTCTTCATATGAAAATTCAGGTGTCTGCTCTTTTGCTTTTGATCAAGTTCTGTTTGTGTTTACAAATGCTTATCAGGCTTTTTTAATGAGGCTTTAAGCCTACCTTTCTACCAAGACATGAAAGGGGTGTTTTGTGTTGTGTTTTTTTCACCCAAACATAATGAGCTTCAGTGAGAATCTTTGCCTACAATTGCATGCAAGAGGAGAAAAGCTAAAACTCGGGTCTTATCTGTGAATGGTGCCTCAGTCCTGTGTGATTCAACATACAACCTTTCCTGCAGTTCCCTCGGTGTCTCCTGAAAGCTCAGGCACCAGCCGGTGCTCTGCAGAGAACCCCTGGCAGTTTTGAGCTGCCCGGCACCTCGTCTTTAAGCTGGGGTTATGAGATGCTTCGGAAATGCTGTAATTGAGGAATGTCTTCGTTCAAGTTGGGAGATGAGCTCTGAGCAGATATTAAACAGAGGCCCTGTCTTCTGGGCGTGTTTGGTTGAGCATGTCAGGAAGGAGAGCTATGTAGAGAACCTTTGAGGGGGGAGATGGTGATGAGTGCAACATAAAATGATACAGGCACGTTTGTCGTAGGATATATTATGGTCATTTTGAATCATAATGCTTATTTGTATGGGTTTTTTATTTGAAGGTGGTTATACACTATCAGAGGACTCATTAATGGTTTTTAAACACTGTTCTAGGACTTTTCCTTAGTTTTCTGATTATGACCATTATTCACTTGTTCTCTTCTCATTTTAGATGTTGTTCTGCAGAGATGAAAAAGAGCGTTATTTGTGTCCAGACTTGAAAGCTGTATTCCATGCCCTCCTTTAAATGGTTAGTCATCCTTCCTTCCTTCATTCGTTTCAGGTGAAGCCTACCAGCAGTGTTGAAGCATGAGTACTGATGCCAGTCAGGTGGTGATCACTACTCCTCCCCCAGCCACGATGCCTCACAAAGAGCGGTACTTCGATCGCATCAATGAGAATGACCCAGAGTATATTCGGGAGAGAAACATGTCTCCTGACCTGAGACAGGACTTCAACATGATGGAGCAAAGGAAGAGGGTCACTCAGATACTGCAGAGCCCTGTGAGTGGGGTTAAGGGGGGGGATGGGAATGAAAGAGTGTTATTTTCCGAGATTCCTGATTAACTTTTTGAGACTTTAAAGAGAGCTCTATGTCACAGCTAGCTAAAATAACTCTGGACTGTCCTCTAGGAAGAGTCACTAAATAGATTACCCAGCATTTTGTTTGCATAGTTTTTTTTATCTGCGAACAAGCAGCCTTTATTGTGTTGGTTTTTTTCCCCTGATGCTTTTATATTCTTATGCTTCATTGGAATATTACAAAGAGATCTGGCTGGCTGCAGGGTACTTAATTAAAACTTAGGGGCAGGGAAGAGAGTGAAGGAGTCACCGGTCACATAGGAACAAATTGGGGCATTACATGGCGTTCTGTTTTCTGAGTTTGAATATTAATGTATCATTTGCATCAAAAATGCTTTAATTAACATTTTTAATTGGGTTAAGTTTGTTTAAAAGCTAGACTCTGTGTTCTTTTCTCATCCTTGGAGGCGATCATACCCAGACTTGGCCATACTAGCCCTCTTCTACTGGTTGTGTAAGTTCTTGTGTAGGCTACGTATAAAACTGTTACACCTATCGAAGCATTCTCATACTAGTTTTAATTTATATTTTAACACATGCATTCGTTGAGTTTAACCTGATGACTACACTGGAAAGTAATACAGTTGCCTGGAGTATTTTGAAGCCATAGGGAGTAAGGACTGTGTGAGGGTGAGCCTTTGGGGATGTTGGGGTGTAATGTTGAGTAATGAGGATAATGGAACTGGGAAGGGGTTAAGCAGCTTTACAGATCCTTCTCTTTTCAGTTTCTCTGTAAGTCGAGGTGCTTCTTCTGTAATTTTTTTGGAAGCTTTTCCATATGTAATGAGATTGCCAACAGCTGTAAGTAATCACCCTATTATGGTCATCCATGAATAACAGGATTGTTTGCTAAAGTGTTGTCGTGGAGTGCCTCTTGGATCTATGTTGCTCTGAGCATAATGTGAACCTGTTGACTAAGGAATTTATTACTTTCAAGTCAATTTGTGCAAGTTTGGTTTTGCAGCCAAGCTCTTTTAAAAAGAAAATACTCTAAGGAGTTATTGCATAATGCTTTAATCATGGTAATTTTATGTTAAGCACTCGATTGTAAAATGTGATCGGAGTCTGCTCCTTCCTGTTAAAATATTCATATTTGAGTGGCCAGGACTCGGAGCAAAGACTTGATCTTTATCCTAACAGATAGAAATAAGTTATAGAGACCTTATTAGAGTTTGTATGCATGTTATCTTTCTTGTCCTTTCAATGGCAGTATTGAATCCAATCAGTGCAGCTATTTCCTTAACTTTTTGGGACACCTTTTGCCAATTCTGCCAAACACAATAACTGTCCCTTTGCCACAGCATCCGTATTTTTTCGAATAGATGCGGTGTCAAGGTGCAGATTTTAGGAAGGAGGAGGAAAAGAGGCAACCCCTGAGTCTAGGTGACTGTTTTAACAGAAGGTTGGAGAACGAAAAGCCACCAAGTTGCCTTTAGTGTCCTGCCACAAGAGAAGTTGAACCCAGCACTTTTTGGCAAGTGACTATTTGGAGCTGCCAGTAAGTTGCAAGTTTTTGTTGTGTAAGGCAACAGTTGTCCGAATGAGCCAGAGGCCTGCCGCCTGCTCAGCTCTTGGCATCTCCCAGGGAGAAACAGGAATGTGGGAGCTGAGGGTGTGATCAGGCATGAAGAGGAGGTGTGTGAGCTACTAGTTTCCCTCAAGTATCTTTTCTTGTCTCTTTTCTTGATATAGGAAATAAAAGCATTTTTAATACACTGTCTGTGACAGAATGTCCATCAAGCAAATTTCAAAACTGATTTGGGGATAGAAACTGCATTATTTCTTCCAGGTTCCAGCTGCATGTGCCATAGTGTTCTGGAGAGGCAGGGCTGAAAACAATTACCTTGTCTCCTCGTGAATATTTGTCACAAGAGAGCCAGAAAGCATTTTTCCTGTTACTAGCCTGCGTAACACAGGTTCAGGATTGAATTAGCGAGTATTGTCCATGATGTTTTTGTTCTGTGGCTGCCAAATTACACTACATTCTAAGTTTGCTTAGAGCTTTGCTGTCTTCCTGGTTTATTCCGGTCAACAAGGAGGAAATAGTTTGAAGGTGTTTGAAAGGAGAGGAAGAGAGCTTATCAGACATATTTTAAAGAGCTTACTCACTGATAAGTCTTCATCTAGTCTTGGATATATGCATTTGTATCTTCACTCAGTCTTGTTATATGCATTCAGATCACAGAAATAGTCTTTGACTCATCTTCTGGAAAGTACTGTGAAATGTATGTAGAAAGAATAATATCTTCTTTAAAAATACAGAAGCATATATGGACTTGAGGTGAGCTTGTTTGAACCTGCACTTCCTCTCAGCAAAGAATTTTGGTGTAAAGCTGAAAGGTTAATCACTGTCATACACTAGGAAGCTTAGATCGTGATTTAGTCTGTTTTATTAACAAGTCTTTCTCTTTATTTTACTGCTAAAGGATTTAGATTTTCCTACTTCAAAGAACGAAGAGAATATATTTTAGGAACCAAGTTGTATTTTGTGCAGTGCACGCTATCGTAGGGGCTACAGCCCTGACCAGACATCTTCAGACATCAAACTGCTGCATCTCTCTGATGTGTTGTTTGATGCATATATTGATGTACAGTCTGGCTACTCCTCTCTGATGTGCAATTTCCCTTTCCTAAATTAGGAGCGACTGAAAAGCTATTCCCATTACCTCTGATGTTTACTCATGTCTTGGAGTCTGTTCATAATAAGTCTTAAACAAATTACAGGAGTTTTATGACTGTTGCCCATGAAGAATCCTGACATTATCAGTGAATTCTCAGATGTGTTTGCTTACTATTATAAGCAAACCTGCATGTAACCTGTAAGCATCTGACAGCCTGGAGAACTTGACAGGACTTGTGTGTTACTTCTGTGTCTGTTAGAAAGGTGGGAAGAAATTAAGATCTGCTAGATCTGAGCAGCCTGATAGTATCTGAACGTACTGCTGGATGATCTTTAAGATAAAGTAATTTAATTTTATTTCAGTAGTGTTTGCAGTTTCAGAAGGCTGAGGCACTGCGTTGATATTTTTAAAGGAAAGGTACTATGTTTGTGGAGCGTGCTAATTTTATTTCTTTTCATCAGATCTAAGATACTTGGCCTGTATTATATTCAGAAATTGCAAAGGTGGGGTTTGTTTTGTTTTACATTTTTAGATTTTCCAACTTAAGTTGAAATTATAAACAGTTTTGTCTTTTTATATGCTGCACAGTCATACATCATTTGTTACACATAGCAACTACCTCTTTCAAAGAGTAAACGTTTATTTGCTGTATCATCAAAATCCTTATTTCAGTTATGGTATACAAGTCCTTCTGGCTTTCATTTCCTTCTGACATTTCTCTGGTGCCCTCACCATGGCAATTAGAAGCTTCAAAAACACTTGAGGGGAAAAAAAAGCAATGTTTGCAGTTTTGGTGTGTGAAGACTGAACAGTCAGCTTGGTGCTGAGGAGTTGCATGAACATAGAGAGCGGACAAACTCTCAACAGCCCTCCCAGAGCAGCCAGGGAAGGTGTCGGGTGTTTCTGTGGGCAGGCAGGGCTACCACGCTGCTTCCAGTCAAGTGAGACCATGCAAAACAATTATTTAACCAGTAGGAAAGCCAACTACAGGCTTTAGCTAATAGGGCTGTGTGTGTAACCTCGCAGGAAATTTGAATCACTACTTAAACTGCATTGAGTACTACTTTACATGCACTTTATATCTCTGTATTTGAAGAAGAGCTACAGGTCAGAGTGGAAATGCAGGGGATGCATTCTTGTACTTCAGGTATACTATTATATGAGCTATATTTATTTTTACTGATGTCAGAAAAAGTTGGAGTTGTCAAATTTGTGTATAAAGCGGTAAGTTGAACACCAGAAATACGCAAACTTAAAAATACCTGGTTATTGGACAGTAAATGCCCAGTTTGTTCTGAATTCACCAGTGAAAGCTGTGTGGCTTGTTGAGGCAGATTGCATGTGCCCTTGCTATTTTTACATATGAAACACAGTTGTTTGGAGCCTGTTTGGTTTTAAGTTGAGCACTCTGGCAGGATCTCATCATGCTTTGCTTTAGTTTCACATTAGGTGTGGAGAGCACACACTGATCCATCGTGGCGGCGCAGGATGTTCTGCGTGATTCTGCCTCGGTGCTGCCATTGCATGAAGGCGCTGGTTCAGTTCTAGCCATCTGGATTTTAAAATCAGTGTTTGTTTTTTTTATGCTGAGGTTAAAAATTTGCTTCTCCTCCCTTCTGTGCTTCTCTTCCTTCCTGCCTTGTACATGCACACACGCCCCTGCCTCCCACGTCAGCTGGTCTTGCCCAAAAAAGTAGGGAGATAAGTCTAGCTTAGCAACTCATCTCTTCAGAGGTCTGCCTTAGCATGCAGGCAGATTTTTCTCCTCAAAAGCAAGCAAACCCACTCACACTTAGAATATTGTTTTTCTGGCTATGTTATATTCAAAATATCAGGACAGAGATGAAGAATGGTTTGATTTAAGTTTTCCCCCAGTTTTTGCAATTGTCTAGCGTGCTTTATTTTGTATGGAGTAAAAGTGCAGTATTTTTACACCACCACTCCCTTTTGGGGCAGTTTATTTTCTTAAAATATCAAAGTCTTTTCAGTTCCTCATATGTTTCTGCTTCCGCTGCTCTTTCCCCACAAGTTCAAAAGCCTTTCAGATCCTTCAGGAGCATCACCCTTTGGCCAGGAAAAGCTCACAACTTTATGAATCCCCTGGGGATCTCATGTCTGGGCAGGCCTCTCACGTTGCAGCTCCATCCTCTGGCTTTGGTCTTCTCTGACCTCTTTCTGACTTCTTGCTGGGGAGTCAGGACTCTCCTCTCATCACTACAGCGTATTTAATCACATGCTTTCGTCACACAACCTTTCAGTAACTGGGAGAGCTGAGCTCAGTTTGACATATCACTTCAGACGTGACACAAAATGTCCCTTAAAGATCCCCTCTGAGCAGTGACAATATTCTGCTGACTCCAAGGCAGACTGGGGGCTGGGCAAGCTCAGTATTTCAAGTGAGGGGGAATTTGTGCTCAGGGTAATGCTGTCTCAAATCAAGGTCATCCACTAGATCTCTGAGAAACCAAGAAATCCCATTGCCTAACTTCCATTTCTGTCACTGTGACAGTGCACGGTCAATTCATACCCATGTCCTGCACCACAACTGCAATTGTGAATGTTTTTCCTGTTTCCTTATATTTAAAAATGAGTTACTTTTCCCTCCGCTCTCGTTTCCACATTGCTGCTTTCCCTTTAGTTCTAACTGTGGTTTTTGTTAGACAGAAATGCCAACAGTTTCCACATTGATTCTGGGGTTTGTTGTTTTGTTTGTTTTTTTTTCCTCCCCTATCTGTATTTCTAATCTTCCTGCTGGTTGTTAACTGCTTGGGTTTTTGTCATCTTGGGGGGTGTCTGCAGATCTTATGCTTTTCACACCATGTTCTGTAGCCTATTCAAGCCATTAAACAGTTCCATCCTCGTTTGCTCAATGACTGTTCCAATGGTCTTGTATGTATTTGAAGTTATTAAATGTAAGTAACGCTCTGATCTAAATTAATTTCCTAAGTAAGCGATAGGGAGGTACAAAATAAAATGCATTGTAACAAAATCCACAAATTTAACTTTGTTCACTAGTCTTGTAAATTCTGTCGGATAAAGGTATCGAATTGGCAGGAAGAGGGGTTTCCGTTACAGTACAAGTAATAAAGAACAATTAAAAGGACTTACTTAGCTGTATTCATTTTTAAGTCCTTTTTTTTT
>VWZK01019812.1:212116-258327 GCA_013396935.1 Baryphthengus martii | reverse complement strand
TTTTTGGGTGGGGGGAGGAGGGGAGAGGGGTGGGAGGGAAGCTGTTAAATAATCCCTTAGTTTAGTACACGCTCTTCAAAGCTCCTGGAAGGTATTGACTGATGACTTTCCTCCCCAGCTGCAGGAGCACGTGCATCCAGAACATCCTGCAAGAGCTCTGCCCATGTCTGTCCTGGTGCATCACCACCAGGTGTGATCCCACCATCCCTACTCCTGCGCTTACTGACAAAACAGTTCATTATCCTCAGAAATGCAAAAGACTCGTGACAAACTGAAATTTGATTTCTGCTAGCATTTGAAACTTGAAGATGCGTAGCATGGCTTTGTGATGAAACGGGAGGGAGGGACCCAGACCCCTGGCTCACGGCAGCGGTTGTCTGCGTGTGGAGGTTGCCGGCGCTGGGACTTTGGGAGCTGGGTGTGCTCGAAATTGGCTTTGCAAAGTTGTTCAGTCCTTCAGGTTTTGCTTTAATCGTAGGGTATCTCTAGGCTGCTTATCGCAGAAGTAAACACGCTGCTTTAGCTCATGGAGGGAAGTCAGTGTGCACCAGGTTAGAGGAGCCGGAAAAACCAGCACAGGCTGAGCTTCATATGGGGACGGGTGTGCTGTCAGTAGAGTCACTGAATCCAGCCTGGATACCCACATGCTTCACTGCAAGTGAAAAGATTATTACAGCTTTACCTAATTTCTCATATTTATTACTGAGCCCGTTTCTTTCTATCGTAACACATAAGCCCCCCCCTTTTTTTTTTCTTTTCATGGCGTTAACAAACGCTTTTTGTGACTCTTATCTTCTCCCCGCCAGCCTTTAACTCACTGGCGGTTTTTTTGTGGCCAACTCCACCCTTTTCCACTTAGGGCACCGGTTGTTTGTATCTAAACTCCAGTCTTGAAACAGCCTGTTACGAAGCCATATGGGCTGTGTCGGTGAAGGTCTTCCTCTCCGCGGGCAGCTGCGCTCACGGCACAGGAGTTAAAATTAACGTCTCTTCACTCTCAAGAACAAAATACCAGTTAAGTTTTGAACCTTTTCTCCCGCGTTGGTGATTTGGCTTAAAGACTCCGTGTGGGCGCGTTTTTATATAAAGAAGTTGAATTAGGCCCTTTTTTAAAAAAAAAAGGATTTAGAATCTATAAACTCTGATCAAAGATGGGTAAAAGTGAAACTGGGTTTCTTGTATTATTTCATGGCTTGTAGGCTAATAGTAGTGCTGTTATTAAATGTGGGGACCTCACATATCTGTTCTAGCTACTTTCCTGTAGACAGGCATATCAAACAGTTTGGACTCTGCTGTAATTAGTCTTGATGTGGGCACATACTTTCTCCTCTTAAAGGTTTGCAATAGCGTGGGCTATTTGTAGATAACCTAAATACTATTGTTTTCTCTATTTACAGGAAAAGCCAGTTTCTTGCCATTTTATATCTTATCTCTTTTGAGTGGATAAAGACTACATGGAGAAATCAATAGGCAACAAACAAGAAACGGCACAGAGGGATAGTCAGAATACTTAGAAGCTTATATGCCTCTTAACATCCTCAGAGAGCTGCCTACTGAGAGATTAATACTAAATAATATTGCTAGGAACTTCTGTGCCATATATAGATGCGTATATATGTAAAAGAAGTTATTGTAGCAAGTTGGTTATTCTAGCTTTTCTGCTTCTGTTGACTGAAAAATACCAGTTGTCAACTAGTACATGCAAATATTGCTTTGAGTTTTAAAAGCCCCAATTTACAGTGTTAGCTCACATTTAGACTGTCCTGAAAGAAAATGGAAGTAAATGAGTCAGAAGTGAGGCGTGTAACTTCACTCGGGTTTCAGAGAGCCCTTGCAGGTCTAAGATGAAAAATTCTTGCATCTAAACTGCTTGAGTTTATGAGGTGTATTTGGAAGATGATTGAAAATATTTCTGGATAAGTAGTTTTATGATACTAGAAAGACTGTGACCTAATCATGCAACTAATGGCTCTGTCAAGAAAAGCTGTATCTCTTCTGCAGGCTGTAGTGCCATGCAAAGCTGTCTAAGCTGGTGTTAAAAGAGCTATCCGGAGTTTTAGAAACAGAAAGTTTAGAAACAGTTTTAGGAACAGGCTGAGCTGCCCTGTATATTCTCACTGGTGGGTTGTGAGGGAAGTTCATGTCTCAGTGCAAGGCGTGGAGTAGCATTCAGAAGGTGGGTGAGATGGAAGCAGAGCAGCCGGACACTGCCAGCTCAGGACTCTCAGGTCAGCAGCTGGCAATCTTAGCTGTGCAGGGCATGCTTTGCTTCATGGTGTAAATACTAACCTATATTTCCCCCTGGTGTAACTTAGTGTGGTTCTGCTCACTGCAGTTTTGAAGAGAACAACCTCAGGTGGCGGTTAGTGGAAGGGGAGTTTGCAGCCTGTTGCACACCGAGGTCAAGCCTTTTGCTTAGGTGGCTCTTTGCCAGATGAATTAATGTTCTACTCTGCATCCTTCTAGTTGTGCATCTTGTCTAAATACTGCTCTGCCTCCCTTCTAGTAGCTGCTTTAGGCCCAGTTTTCATTATATGGCTGTTTTCCATGCAAACTTTCAGCAGGATGTTTGAAGTGCTGTTCCAGCACAAACAAGGGGGAACACTGGTGCATGGCTGGGCAGGTGAGCTCGCTGAAGGATGCTTGTGCAAACGGGAGACAATTCTCAGCTACAGCGGGGTGGCTTATCCAAGCAGCAGCCTTGCTGTGGCACTGGTGCAGGCACAGGCAGGTTGGTTGGGTCCAGAGGTGGTGCAGTGGTGTTAACGAGGTGACTGTGTTGACAGGAAACACGGGCAGCCACGAGGTGCTGGGCTTCTCACTCTGGGACTTGATATTCTACTGTAAAAAGTTACTGCTCTTGCTGTATCATCTTATGCTTAAAGTTTTAGAGTTTTAAAACAAGCAAAAGAAACCCCACTGTACCCGAAGAAATACTTAAATCCCAGAGCTGAAACTTTCTTTTTACAGAGCAATGCTGAGCAGACAGCTGAATAACATGATTCTTCATTCATTTGACAGTACAGTTTTTCCTTTGTCAGCATTTTCTTGTTGACTTACAATGTCTGAAATTACTAGAGACCTTTCTGCTTGAAAAATGTCTGCTGTGTGCCAGAGTGAGCAGACTGTTTGTCATCATTTTGAAAACATCTCTCTTAAGCATGACTTGATCACTCATGGGCACTTGCCTTGTAAAGCCATTCATACATATGTATATATATATATGTGTATATGTTACAGTCTCGTGAATTAAAGCAAAACCAAACTGCTTGGTCTCCCAGGTGCATTTAGGTTTTCAGAAGCAGATTCCTGCTGTTGAATGGGTCAGATCCCAAGATCAGAGCCCTGCACGGTAGTGGTTTTAGAGAAATGAGTGCTGTGCAGTGAAAGCTCCAATAAATATTATTCATTTAGTAGATACTATATAAGGTAAATTGTTGTCCAGGAGAAGCTGATGCCCTTCATACAAGCCCATCAAGAATTACTAGAAGTGGAGGCAGGTTGTGTTAGCACATGTGGAATGGTTATCTAAGGACATACAGATCTGTTTTAATGGCCTACAGCAGTGAACAAAAGATACTGAGATGTTCATAAATCTGCATGAATGGATGTGAGTCACGTGCATGGAACACAGAAGGCTGCAGTCTACTGGAAAACATTGTCACGCACTGGCGTGTGGATAAATTGCATACTTTATTTGCCCTTCATTTATATCTTCATCTCTGTTTCACAGCTCATCCCAAACCTCCTTATTTGCTGCTTGCCCTGGCTCTTATGTATCTTCTGTTATTTCTTAAATTATTTATAAGGAAAGCTGCTTGTTTGGTTTAACAAAATTGTTGCTACAACACTAAATCCTCATTTGTAGTAGCCTCAGCAAGTGTGCAATATACCAGTGTTAGCATCAGAGAGCAAAATTAAGCTCAAAAGAATGAAAATAATGTGATCGGAAAACAGAAGAATTAAAAAATACAATAAGAAATAAGCAAAAAATCTTTCTGTTAAAAATTGCCCAAAATACATTACTTCTATAGCAGAGGAAAGGTAGTATAATAGTACTCATACAGGTTTAAAAACCAAAAAAAAAAAAGGCTGAATATGACTAAAAACTTACCATAAATGTTTTTGCAGATCCTTTTTATAGTCCTTGATGAATTGAAATGAGAGTGATTTAATATAATACAGATAACTCTCCGTCTCCTCCCAAGCAAATACTTCCATGAATTCCGTGAATTCTGTCTTCTATATGGCCCCCATGAGACTACAGATGTGCAGTTTCCTTATATACATATTGTAAACAAGAGTGAAAGAGCATTTTAGCCTTGCAGAGAGTGAAATAGCAGAGCTTTCTTGCAGGGGGCCTCTTCCAGGAATATTTGAGAAGTCAGCAAATACCTTGGAAAAACAGAATTTGAAAAGATAAAAAAAAAAAAGTATTAGTATAGCTTGATGAAATGTATTAGCCAGTGGTTGCCTCTGCAGTCTTAGTGGGTCACAGTAACTGAAGGAGAAAGGGCTATAAAACCATAGCCTGGTGCTGAACCGTTAGCAGAAAGGTGACCTGCGATTGCGGTGGCTAGTGCTTGAAAGTCTGGTTTATGTGTCGGAGGAGGGGGTTCAGAGGAGAGGAAAAAAAAAAGCCTTCTGTAATGTGAAGGATACAACGTGCAAAGGGCCCAGGAAGTACCTCTGTTTTGCGTTTCTTGCATTTTCAAGCAGGTTGGTAGAACATCAAGGTTTGACCCTGGCTCCTTTTTCAATGCACTGAGCTCTTTGACCACCAAAATGCTTTCTTCTAGCTATGTGAAAAATCTTTGTCTTCTACGGGCAATTGTGTAAGTCACACGCATCTGAATTTCATTCAAAACCACTTTGTAGTGAGATGTGCTCAGATTCAGGTACTAACCAAGCTCAAGGATTTAAACCAGGCTGTCATGGGTGATACTGAATTGTCTGTTTCCTGGTTTTTCAGATTGTGATTTTTCTGTGTATCTCCCTTGTTACCCTGAGGTCTGGCAGCACATTAAACACTCAGTGCTGCACTTGAATTTTCACTGGGAGTATGTAACAAGCTACTTTATGTCCAGTGCTCTGCAAATGGGACTCTGGGCCTCTCAGAATGAATGTCCCAAAATGGTGGAAGCATCTGACCTCGACCTCCTCGCTGCCATTCTGTAGAAATGATGGCAGGGCCTTGCTGTACCCTAAAAGCATATTTTGGGGATTAATAAATTAATGCTTGTGAAGCACTTGGATTTACAGTAATTATCTGCTCAGACAAAATCTTGTCAGGTGAATAATAATTGTCATCTCGACAGAGTATGAGTAGCATGTGCATAAAGGCACAGGGCCATGTGCTGAGCCATGAGAACAGGAAAAAATTCTTAACTTGTTTTCTAGTGAGAACTAGCCACTGTGTGTCAAATGAGACATGGGGACACTGACGACTGATATGCTTAAAGATCTTGGTTATTAA
Source organism: Baryphthengus martii (assembly GCA_013396935.1). Taxonomy (NCBI): domain Eukaryota; kingdom Metazoa; phylum Chordata; class Aves; order Coraciiformes; family Momotidae; genus Baryphthengus; species Baryphthengus martii. The sequence goes on along the minus strand of VWZK01019812.1, from coordinate 252,851 downwards.
GGGTGGTGCCCACGTTGGCACTGGAAGATGTGGAGTCGTGATGGTAATGATGGCCATCCTCAGACCTGAATCAGATTGAAGAAAGTGGGTTATAGAGTCATCTACTGATAGATGAAAGTCAGGATGTTTTCTCTAACTACTTGCTGTTTTCCACAAATACCTGTTTGCTTTTCTGACAATTGCTTCCCCATAGTTACCTCCCATTGGTTTCCTTTATGGGCTCCTGGTGCTGATGCACTCTTTTTCTCCCAGTCCGTTAGATTCCTTTCCTCACTCAATTCCCTGTTTCTTCTTTCCTTTTCCCCATCTGCTCCCTTCTCCTGCTGCGTAGATCTTGCCTACAGCAGCTACTAAAAAGAAAAATCTAACTTTGTTTGAGTATCTTCAGGCTAGCAAGAGGTTGTTTAGTTGTTTGCAGGACGCTGCATGCATAGTCTGGTCTACGCTGAGAGATCCGTGTAACAGACTTGCCAGATTTCCACAGGCAAAACCTTTAAAATGTCTCTGAGGTACACGCAATCCTGGCAAAATTACTCTCTCTTCCTTGGGCCTGAAAACTTGGGAATGAAAGTGCAGTTCTGGATGCTCAGCTGTCCAACTGAGAGACCAGATCAAGCAGAGTCTTGAGGATGTTTTTGAGGGGTCTGGTAGCACTCTCTAAAAGAATCAAAACCTGTTGATGAACAGACTTATGTCATCAGATTGGATTTTACCCAACAAAGTGGATGTTTTGGAGAACCGAATTAAAATTCACTGAAGAAATTACATTTGCCATACAAAATTGCGTATTTTCTTCTTTAATTGAGAGCAAGTACTCCACTAAGGAAGGCAAACTGAAGGGAGCAATTACATACAGGGAATAGCCTGGAGCTGTAATAGGAGTCAGCTGCGTGGTAAAGACACCAAATGTCTTTCTGGAGTGAACCAGCCAGAACATTTGCAATATACCTCAGCTCGTGTTGTGTGCAGCTCTGCATGCTGCTGGTTCGGGCAAAAGCTGGAAGATGCTGCCGAGAAGTAATGAAAGGGTTAGAAAATATAACCTATACGGAAAGTTTTTGAAGGAACAGAATTTACTTAGTTTGGAAAAGTCAGGATTGAAGCAATCCTAGGACAGGCATTTCTTATGGAGAGCGATTAATCTGTCTATCATCTAGAAAGAGCAGGCTTTGTCCACAGTGCATAGTAGATTAAATTTGATACTGTGAAAACCTTTTTCAGGATACATTCTGCAAGTGTTTATCTCTTGGGGTTGTGGACGTTTCATATGGGAGAAGAGGGATGGGTTTTTCACTTTGGAAGGAAGAAAGAAATAGAGGAGATGACATTCTGGCAGTCCTTCTAGTTTTTGCACGTATGTGATACTCCTTGAGCATGGATGAGCTCCAGTTTTCCAGTTGTTTATAACTTTATCAAATCTGGATGGATTTTCAGAAGGATTACAGAATTTAAAAACATCCAGCACTAAAAGCAACACATCTTGATCAAATTTCAAGTACCTCTTCCAAAATATGGAGACCTCTTTAATTATTGATAAAATGTGCGTTGGGTTTTTTTTGTTGTAATTTACAAAAATATATTTTATCTTTTCTTGTTCTGGGAAATAGTTAACCTGCTGTGACCAAACTCCTTCCTCCCATCCCCTAAATTGCCAATACTTAACATACTTAGTTTAGGTCAGATAGTTAAAGTTTGGCAAAGTTATAAGCAGCTAAAAACAAGGTCTAAGGGGAAGTTTCATGTAACATTAGTAACAGGCAAAGCTACCAGCCCCACCTATAATGGTCTTATTTCTATCAAAGCCAGGTTTCCTTGATGATTCTCAAATGTTTCTACAGGCTTTTAGAGAAGATCTGGAATGCCTTATTCAAGAACAGATGAAGAAGGGCAATAACCCCACTGGACTGCTTGCGTTACAGCAGATTGCTGAGTACATTACAGCAAGCTCTTTTGCAGGTTTTTCTTCTTCTTCGCTCAGTAAGTGAATTATATATGTAATTGCACTTTTTCTCTTCCGTTTTTTATTATCACCAGGGCTTAGCAATGCTGGGATCTCCTATGAATAAAAGTTCTGTCAGAGCTTGTTTCAGCTGTGAAGTAGTACAGATGGTGGCCTTTACTTTTCTTTTTAGGCTTCTTTCTCTAAAATTCTTTGATTAGTATAATAATAATATCCACAACTTTTGGAGTCCTCACACGCAAATACTAAAATTTGCTAACAAGAGTTTAACTGAGACAGGGAACAAAATGCTGTTCCCTGTTACTATTAGCAGTTTAGCATAGGCATAAACTGAGATGTGAAATGCATAACTACTTAGATTGTTTATTTTTCTACTCTTGCATATAAATTGTTATGACAAAAAAAAAAAGAGAGAACAGCCTGGCAAACTGAATCATTACACAAACAACTCACAGTGAAAAACAGTTTATAGTATGCACTCTAGTTACAAAGATATCACTAGGATCTTTCAATTAACAGCCAAGTTCTTCTTCCTAAGTCATGAAAGACTGAAATATTTAAGCTGATTTAAGTTCGGTGGGTGGACATCATATGGAAGCTTACAAGCCTCAGGGACAGTGGCACCTGTCAGCATTCAGCATCTTCTGAGAATTGGTCCCAAAATGCTCCTTCAGAGATCATTTAACAAAACAACTGGAAGAGAACAACAGAGACCCCCCCCAAAAAAAAAGATCTTCATATCTCTGGTTGGTTAGTGAGACTGTGGATCTGACTGTTGTCTCTGCTGTATTTGCCCAGGGACTCAGGCAAGGCAGCTAATCTCAAAGTGCACATTTTTTTTTTGTTGAAAAACAAAGTTACTTTTACCTCTTCTGATTATAACTTTCCCTGTAAGCAAAGGCTGTAGATCTCAAAGGGATATCATGCATTTGTGAAGGGGAGAAGGGTGTGTTTGTAGTCACAAGTCAATTGCTGTAATTTCTCTGTTACAAAGAGAGGTGATCTCAAGCATTCAGACAAAAGAGAACTCTTGCACTAATCCTAATTTCTTCATCAGGACTGAATCAAAGTGCAAAGACTAAGACATCTCTTAAAGTTAGTTATACTGGTGTCAGAAGCCCAGCAGGAATGTGTTCTCCTGTGATTTTCAAATAATATGTAAAAATATTTCATTAGTGTCAGAAGTCTTAAAGCTCAGTTCCAGTCCTGTATAGGATCTTGAATCAGAGAGATCAAAATGCAGGTGGTACTTCAAATAAACCTTCATTTCTCCTTTCTCATGTTGGAAAAAGAGATGAAGCCTTAACTGTGGGGTATGGTTTCTACTCTCTTCAAGAGACAGAGTTTTTAGCAAAGACCTTAGAAATCCCAGCAGTGCAGTTCCTGTCTAATAGTTGCTGGTACTGCTGTGCTAACGATTTAAAGACATTGCTCCTGAAACATCATGGCATAGCTAGAAGCACTTTAATTGTCCTGTTGGCCATCATCTTTTTTTACCTGTTTTTCAGGCCATGGGGTGATTACACCCATCAATGATCTACCTGGGATAGATACCTCCTCGTTTGTTAAGGGAGAAAAACTTACTCGCTGCAAGTTAGCCAGTTTATATAGATTGGCTGACTTGTTTGGGTGGGCACATTTGCCAAATGCTTATATCACAGTAAGTATTTTGTGGAATCTTACTTACTCATTCAATTTAATTTTCACTCTGAATAATATAAATTAAAAATAAATCAATAATCCATTTTCTTCCTCCTTTGCAGGTAAGAGTAAGCAAAGAACATGACCATATTCTCATCATTCCAAGAGGTCTGTCCTTTTCTGAAGCTTCAGCTTCTAATTTGGTACGTGATTCACCTGCTGTAATAACCAGGAATGCTCACCATGTATTTGAATAGACTTTTGTGGTTGCTAAAATGGGCTTCCAAACTATAATCATACTGTTATTTCTTTTTTAATCTTTACCCACCAGATGAAAAGCTGATTAACTACTTAGATTCTAACATCCCTTGTCCTCAACATTGCTTTTTGGGTTTAGCTTTGCTTTCTGTTGCTTTGTCTTTGGATTCAATGTGGAGCAGCAAAGCTGTGTTTTCCTGTCTGATGAAACTCATCAAACAGCCTCAGTGTAACAGCAACCTTTTATAACCTGACAGTGTGGGTAATACACGTGAAGTGACTCTGTAGGAGTAGTGTTAGGAGAATCGGCTCTTATCTTTAAAAGTAAACTTGAATAATCTTTCCCAAGGCCTAACCAAGGAGCTGGGTGAAGTTACAGATTGGCATTCAGGCAATGGTAGCTGCTAAATCAGCATCTTTTGGTGCAGTAGCTGCCTTGTGTTCTTCATGTCAGTATGTGTCTGTAAAGAAACCTCCAGTTGACAGAGGTAGCAGGTTGAGATTGATATCATTACACCAGCAAACCCAGAAACAAAATGCGAGCATGAGAACAAGACCTGATATGCCTCCGCTGTCGTATTTTGTTGGTCCTGGAATTATTATATTAATGTTCCCATGAAACTGAAAAGTCCATGTGCATTTCACTTTCTTATTGGAAATTTCTCAGAGGTTGAATCCTCTTCATATTTAAAATGAAAGAAATGTTAACAAAATTAATTTTTGAAAGTCAGAAACAAGGAAAGGTCAGCTAGACCAAAGAGAAATATACTTTTTATCAGGGTCTTTGCTTTACTTCTTCTGTGGCTGAACCTCCAACAACTGTCAAGGACATCAGGATGATATGTTGACACACAGATTCTTGGCTCCTTTCCTACTTTTTTTGATTCTCTGAGTATCATGTGGGAGGGAAATTTTGTACCAAGTTAAGGAAAGGCCAGTAGTTGTAGATAATGGCAGTTGTTGTAAACTTTCTGCATATTGTTGCTCTGACTTTTCCAGGTTAAAGTAAACATCCTAGGAGATGTAGTTGACCAGGGAAGTACGACTCTAAGTATTGACAATGTAGGATTCAGTCCACACGTGGCCATCTACTCCACACGCCCTGATGTCAGATGTGTAATACACATACATACCCCTGCAACAGCAGCGGTAAGTCTTCCTTCTTGCATAAAGAATAAAAGAAAACAGGCTTATCTTAGGAGCTTAAGAGCACATTTCTCAATCACTGCTCACGGCAGTTTGGGTGTCTTAGTTTTTTAACATCGACTCTACACTGTTAAAGAAAGATGTGAGGTTATGAATAAGCAGAGAAAGAGGGCTGGGCCACCTCAGTGAACTGGATAGGAATAATCTGATGCTCAGATATGATTATACTCAGGTTGTGGAGACTGTAAAGTACATACTTTACACAGGCTTCATTTATAGCACCTTAGACCATATAACGTGCTATATAGATCATCATTTGCATTATGCAATTTCATTTTTAAGTGGCTTAATTAGTAGTTATGTCCAGTTTGGATTTACCTCACTATTAAAATTCATAGTTAACATTTAAGTTCAAAATGGTCTATATAACAATGATAAAAATATAAGGACACTTGAAAGAATTGGTTTGAGATAGATATATACAGTTATATGTGAAAATAATGTGAATGGATATGCATTCCTTGACTACAGGCAAAAAAAAGGAATGGATAACTTCTTCTATACTAGCTTTTTGAAGTTATACATGTGGGAAAGAAGAAAAAAACACTAAGTAGACATGCTGAGAATTAAACGTGAATAAAATTCACAAAGATTAACTTAGGAAATGACAAATTATCCCAACTATAATGAATCTATCCCTAGCTTGGGCAGCAGCTGCTCTGTTACCCTATTGCAAATTAGACTGGGTGGGGTGGGGGTAAGGTATTGTTTCTAAGCTTTCACTATGGAGAGTTTTGTCTCTTCGAGCAAATACATAAAGTACATCCTGCTAAGGCTTGGGTGGTTGAGATCTGGGTTTTATGACTTTCATTTTTTCCTATTTAGCAGTACTTCTTGTTCTTGAAACAGGTTTCATCTATGAAGTGTGGCATCCTTCCCATATCCCAGGAGGCTCTGATTCTGGGAGATGTTGCTTATTACAACTACCAGGGATCTCTTGATGATCAGGAAGAGAGAATTCAGCTTCAGAAAGTTCTTGGACCCAGTTGCAAGGTATTCAACCTCATTCACGCACTTCATAAACAATTTTTCATGTGCCGTGCCAGTTTCTACCATTTAACATTAGTGTCTTCATTTACTAGGTATTAGTCTTGAGAAACCATGGTGTGGTAGCACTTGGAGAGACACTGGAAGAAGCATTCCACTATATTTTCAATGTGCAACTGGCCTGTGAAACGCAGGTGAGAGAAAATTTATCTGTATTTAATTTCAAACACTTATGCTGCTGAGTTACAGATGACATCCCAGATGGGAAGACCTCTAATGTTACAAAGTATTTGAGGTTGTGGAGTTCAGTCATCATGTGCCAGGTGAAAATCAGAGAAATTGGAATCATCAGGAAAACACAGAAGGAACAGCACAAATACTGTATCCCTCTTCCTAGAATGAGTATTGATGTTACTTTCTGAAGGGTACAGGTTTTGTTCCTTGCTGTGGAAAGTGAGCTTTGTGCAGAGAATCTGTTGGGTAATAGATTCCATGGTACTCCCTGCATATGAAAGTGTGACTTAAGATCTCTCAACATCCAAGCTGAACATTGAGACAAGAGAAGACGATTTTACAAATCTTTGTGATCACAGGAATAACCAAATAGACAGAAGGTATTGGGAGCAATGGTAGAGGGTAGCTTATTTAAAAATTACTTCAGTCCCAAAAATCAGTTGGTTCTGTTTTGTCTAAATTCTGCTACCTAGTTAGGTATCTAGATATTATCTACAACCTGTGGAGAGACCACTGAAAGTGTTCTCATCTTCCTTAACTCTTAAGCCTATTCCCAGAAACTTTACGTGTTCTCCAGTCGTCATGTCCTCCCAAGTAAGCATTTGGAGGTACGAATGGCAGACTCCCACTCCTTTCCTTTCCTCCCTTGCCCTGCCATTCATTTGGAATTTGATCATTCACTCATTTTGAAACAGATACAAAAATGAAAAAAATGTTAGCCTCGTGATGCAGAAAGACCTTTTTAAGGTGCCCTGAAACCTAGTGTTTGAATCTACTCCTTTTAAAGTGCGATTATTAGCAGATATTGTCATTCTTTGTATAAGAATCACTTAGTGTATATTTTAATACATTTTTGCACAGTAGAAAACTAGCCTGAGAAACAACTGCAGCATGTGTTTAAGTGTCTCTCCTGTAAATTCAGGAAAGCAGAGAGTCCAAAAGCTATTTCCACAATAAAATGCACTTGTTGATGTCTCTAGGTTCATGCATTAGCTGGAGCAGGTGGGATAGACAATCTCCTACTACTGGATCTGCAGAAGTTCAAGCCTTCCACACATGCTGTGGCAGCAACTGGAGGAGGCGGAGTTAATATGGCTTCACAACAAAAATGGAAAGTTGGGGAGCAGGAGTTTGAAGCACTCATGAGGATGCTGGACAACCTGGTGAGAGCACGTTTGATGACATTGTCCATTTAATCTCTGTAAGCTTTTGAGTGTGGGATTAGTATCTGTAAAGAAATATTTTTTTTTCTGTTTTCTTTAAGTTTCAAAATGAAGACAGAGTCACTTTTTTTTGTGTATGAAATCTCTTCTGCTTGGTTTAGTTTTTACGTCACTGTATCTGACAGTAGTATTCTGTCGTTATAAGGATGTATAATATTTTGAATTTTTGTCCGACCCATCTCACAACTATATTTACTCTTTATAGTAGCTTCATAGTAAAAATATATTTTATATCGCCACCTAGTAAGTAGACATAGCAGATTCCCTTTATATTTTGCTATTGCCTTATTTCCTAATAATAGAGTTAACTTATTTATTTGAAATGTCCATTTTACTACACTCTGAATTCTGGAACAGACTTCAGTACAAAAGGATTGAGGAATGGGGGAGTGTCATCAACTAGGATGTGCTGTTGCACAAAATTGCTCATGAACACTACCTTGGTCATAACCTGAGCAGGGGGTCATTTGGTGGTCACACATTCATGAAGGTGGGAGGGAAGTGAAGTGTGAGTGGGGTCCTGTCCAGCTGCTACTGTACTGTATTTTAAATGGGTCTCTTGTCCATCATTCATTCATACTATTAACATTCAACACCACTAACCCATTCTCTGAAAAGTTCAGTGGACCTGTTTAATGCGCATATGACTTTGGATAACTACATCTGATGGTATTTATTATTTTTATTTTTTTTTTAAAAAACACTTTTTTTTTTCCCATTTTTCCATAGGGATACAGAACTGGCTATGCCTATAGGCAACCATTAGTCAGGGAAAAACCCAGACATAAGAGTGATGTTGAGATTCCAGCCACTGTCACTGCCTTTTCTTTCGAAGATGATACAGTCCCGCTTTCCCCTCTGAAATTCCTGGCGCAGAGGCAACAGAGAGAGAAGACAAGATGGCTGAACTCTCCAAATACATACTTGAAAGTTAACGTGCCTGAGGAATCCTGGAACGGGGAAACCAGTCCCAGGACTAAGATCACGGTAGGTAGATGTTTTAGGCAGTCACGTAGTTTTTGCATTACTTGTAGGTAAATTACGCATAGTTTATGTGAGGAAATCTTTAACAGGATTAGCAAATAAGTTTATCAAGCAAATAAAAATAGGCGTTGGGGAGACTTAATTACATTAGTATTAAGGGTCCCCTGTGCCTGGGAAGGGAGCTTTAACTGGAAGAATAACAATCTATGATAAAATTTAACAACTATTTCCCTTTTGTTATTAGATCTTCTGATTCCTGAAGTAGAAAACAATTTTTATACCATATCTTTTTGTGCTATTAGTTGTCCACCAGACACAGTAAGATTTTAAGTCACCCATGGGTTATTCTCTTCTCTAAACAAGGCAGACACAACCTCTAATTCATCTCTAACTGCCCCTTTCCTGTTCGTGAGCTTAATGAAAACAAATGTCAGAGAGTCTATTCATGTTTCTACTTTTAATGGTGGTCAATATTTTTCCTCCTCCATCAGCTCGCTAAGATGCTTCCACTCTGTTTGTAGAGAAGTGGCTCTAGAGGGGCTACAGAGCATATTATTTGCCATCAGACTACTCCCCGTTTCGTAGGACAACTATAAAAGCATCAGCTCCTCCTGGTGGCAGGCTCGCGAGTTTCTGAAGTTAGGCTTGGGAGAAACACCCTCAGCGATTAATTTAAAACCCTGTTTGCAAAGGGGAAAAAAAAAAGCTGCAGACAAAATGTCTGAGTAGCAGAGGTGGAAGCTGATGGAATGAACAAGGGCTCTGGAACTGGTGGATCTGAGCCGGTTACTATGAAGTGTGATCCTTTCTACATCTGACTTCATTAGTACACAGTTAGTCCTGCATTTTTCAGGAATGTATTTCGGTGTTTACAAATAGTAGTGTTGATGGCACGTTTTCAAGGCATCTTAAATCCTCTTGGGCAAATGCACAGACTTGTGTGTTGTGGGATATTTTTTTTTTTGTGGGCGTCATGTGGTATTGAAAATGAAGTCAGAAGATTCTTTCTTTATATCTTCTCTTTAACAATATTGAGAATTGTTCCTCCCCATCATGCCGTTTTTTTTAGCTTCTCTCCTTTTTTTTTTGTGTCTTTAAGTGGATGAAAGCTGATGATTCTTCCAAGACTAGTGGAGGAACGCCAATCAAAATTGAAGATCCAAATCAATTTGTTCCTTTAAACACAAACCCAAGTGAAGTGTTGGAAAAGAGAAATAAGGTAAAACAAGTTTAATGAAATAAAAATTTTAACATTTCCAAATAAAATTATATGTTCAAGTGATTATTTAACACAGCAGTAAAATAACAGTTTCAAATGTTCTGATTTTATTGAGAAGTTTCCTACACTGTATGTGGTTTTTGGCATTAAAAAGCATGTATCTAAATGTATGATATACATGAAGTCTGTAGATACATGTGCAATATATAGAAATTTTAAATGCAATAGTTTGAAGGATAAGTATTGAGTCTGGAAATTATAGATTGGGAGTAGTAGCCCCTGCTATTTAGCATTATTTTTAGTGGATAATTATGTGTCAACATGAACCAAATGGCTGTGTGTTATCTACAGCACGATTCAGTCTCAGACTATAATCTGTCTCTGCTGCATATTAATTCTCCTGGCACTTAAGATGGAGTTTCTATGATCCTGTCTGCTTCCTAATGGCAGGAAAAAAAAAAAAAAGGAGAAAATGAGGAGTTATTGTTGGACCTCTCTGTAAACACAAATATCTCACTGCTTTTCCTTTCCAGCACATGAGACTCTGACTGTCAGACTGACCAAATACTCCACCCTAGGCATAACTATATTAACAGATATTCAGGACGCTTCCCATTTGATTACATATTTTTTTCTTTCTTGGAAAGCATCGTATCAGTATCTATGTGGACTGAACTGGAGTCAAAAGGAGCAACACCCTTCCTTAGAACTGGAAAGGCACCCTCTAATCATTTGGAGATTAATAATTCAAGTCCCAGACAATGATTTTGAAATCATGCATGTTACTGTCTTATTAAATTGTTTAGTCCTATTTCTCTACTGTATATTTTTTTAATCTGATCTGTATTTGTATTTATATTTTTATCTGATCTGTTGATCTCTTAAGCACTGATAATGTGAAGGCAGGGCTGTTCGCTTGGGGAAAATGAGAAGATAGTCACAGAATGGAAAACTTTACCAATCTTTGTGATCAGAGATCTCTCTAATAGCTTGGACATGAGTCACTTTGAGGGTATGGAGAGGACAGGTTGAGACACGTTCTATTCCTTGAAGCTTCTTTTGAAGTACCAGCTTGCACAAAGTGCAGGAGCTGGGTGGATATTTGGTTGTACTCAGATAGCTAAATGACATGTGCAGCACATTCAGAGATGGAAGGAGAGATCTTCATTTTTCGGTGCAACAGAATACAGCTTGATCCTCTAGCCATTCTCTGCTGCCTGTGTTACTGGCTTTGCAAAGCCGATAGTCGTAGGGTTTGTTAAATAGAAATGTGTTTCTTAACCCAGTTTCCTTTCTTTGTATAGATAAGGGAGCAAAACCGATATGACCTAAAGACAGCAGGACCACAGTCTCAGTTGCTCGCTGGGATTGTTGTGGATAAAAAGCCAAGTCCAGTGAGTAGGACACAATTAACTGATTTCTATGTATTTGGTTTATTTGGCTACCTGCCTTTCAAACATCCCTTCTGGCCATTTTCTTTCTAAATGCTTTGTTACAACTGATGATGTTAATGCCAGATTTTGGATGTGTGATACATATTATTCATGTTTCATTTCAGAGGTTTTAAATATTGTTTTTTAATGGAGATGTGCATGGTAAGTTTGTCTGCCATTAATATTAATGAAGTAGGACCCCTGTCTAAGACCATTTAAGCTAATGAGATATGAACTTTGCAATCCATGGAGAGAAAAAATGATCTTTTCATCAGTTTGTGCAACTGCTGCATAAGGAAATAATTGAGATCCAGAAATAACTGAGTTTAAAAGGTAGGATGGGATCATTTAGGAGGCAGCTTTTGTTAGAAAGAGTCGTCTTATTGGAAGGGAGGGAGGATTTCCAGTTTCTTGCCTGTCCACACCATCTTGTCTTGAGTAGAATATACTTGCTTCCAAACAGTACAGGTATCTCCAATAATGTACCTAACAAATTGTGATTGGAATTCCATAGTTTAAGTTTCCCACCATCCATGGGTTAGTGGATCTGTGTCCTGATTCTGGTTCCCAACGTTCTTTTGAGATAACACTGAGATTGCTTATGTATTTCAGACAGAATATTTTCCAGATGAGTTTTCTTGCACTATGAAAGTAATTTTAATTTTGTCATTGTAAGATTCATCTCTGAAGAGCTCTTTCAGAGCTTAGATTCTTAAACGGGAGTATAAGCACAGTTACTTTCCTGCAAACCAATTCCTGGCAGTTGAGGCATTTTCAGAAAATATGGTGAACCTTATTTTTGAATCCCTGTTATTAAAGACAAGAACTTTCACGTCTCTGAAGAGTGTATTCATCCCTACAATGTAAGCTGCTGAGGCAGGTCTCTACTCCTGATGCTGTCCCCCATGATCCAAAAAAGAAATTCAAATAATGATTGTGCTGCTGCAAAAGGATGGTGATTTACAGCTTAGTGGTCAGTGTTCATTAATATGTGAATGCCTATAAAATGGAGTCATTTTAACCTGTGCATATGTCAGGTTTTCTTCTGTAATCTCTGTTTGGTGTCACCAAACTTGTGGGGAGGAAGACATTAGCTATCTACATCTTGCTTGCTGCTCTTCTTTTTTTAACTGTTAACTTTTGTAGTTTTCTCTTTTCCAGCCAATGCAATTTGAAGATGATGAGCATGCACCACCAGCACCACCCAACCCCTTCAGCCATCTCACGGAAAAGGAACTGGAAGAGTACAAGAAAACAATTGAGCGCAAGCAGCAGGGGTTGGAAGGTCGGTGGTGTGTTTTCAAATGTTGGGGTTTACATTTTAATAATGAGTTCATTTCTAGTTTGAAAATATCTACTGTAAAAAAGATGTAGGCGTGTTAGTTATTAGTGTATGCTGTTGGCAACTACTTTGACTTAGAACTACTCATTCCTTGAGACAGTAGAATTTTTTGTTAAACCTTTTTCTTTTTTAATTTGGTTAATGCTAAAATTAAAATCGTGAAAGGTATGAGCAGAAACGGGGTTGGCAAAAACACACTTTAACATAATGACTGGGGTTTTGCTTTTTTTTTTTTTATCAGAATCACAGAATAACTTTAGGTTGAAAGAGTCTGTGAAGGTCATCTTAGTCCAACCTCCTCCTCAAAGTTGCTTTCAAAGTTAGATCAAGTTGCTCAGGTCTATGTCCAGCTCAGCTTGGAATACATGTAAGGCTAATGATTCCACCAGCCTGGTAACCTTCTGCCTCATTGTGGAAGCTTTGCTAAGTAATCGAGACGATGATATGAATAGTTGACTCTGAGAAGTGATCTTTGCTACGTAGATTCTGAGATACATGACAGGGTAGGAAAAAAGCTCTGTGGTTCTTTTTTATACCTGTGTTTGTATCAGAATTCACAGGAAAAGGCTTCTGGACTCTTGACTGAAATATGCCATGATACTTTACATTTGGTACAACCATTGCAATTGGTTCTCCATTTTCTGACCCTTGAATTCCAGTGGGTTTGAGTACATACTTGTAACTTACTATTATTTCCAGAAGTTTACTGAGATGTTTGATCTTGGCTTCTTTAATTTTCCTTCTATTTTCCCAATGTGCAAGACTCCTCTACTTTCACTTTTTACGTCTTCTTCCAATACTACTCTTCCACAGGGACTTACTAATTCAGGGTTGATGTATATGTTTATTAACAGTAACACTTACTACGCACTCTTCTTCACTAATATATCCCATCTGAGTCATAGCATACTAGCTTGCTGTAACAGCAAACGGTGTGACTTACGGCTAGATAAAACCATGGGGCATGCAACCTGCAATGCAACCCCGCTACCCTTTTCGATGCTTTCTGCTAAGAAACTAATATAGAGTGGTTGTTAACAGATAATACCTGTAAGTTCATAATTTTATTGTGTTTAAGCTGCGTATTGTAACTTCCTGAGGTTGTCAGCATGAGCAAGGCAATGCTAGCAGAGCTGTAAAACTTGTAGCACTAGCACTGACATTCTTGCTTGAGTGTTTTGTTTTTTTTACTGTTGCATGGCTACTAATTCGAATCTTGTCCTGCAGATGCTGAACAGGAATTATTCTCAGATGACGGTTCATCTGTGTCACAAATTCAGTCACAAACTCAATCCCCGCAAAATGTCCCAGAAAAATTAGAAGGTATTCCACGCAATTTCTGTACGACGCCAATGGCTCTGACAACCTGAGTCATCCATCCTTCTGATGCATTCTTTATACTTGCATGAAGCGGCTGAGCCAAAAAGAGCCCACTTTTAACAAGTCTGGCTGTGACTCTGTCCAGAAAACTACTTTCCCTTATTTTTTATAATACATAATTCTCACAAACAGAAAATAAGTTTCAGTACGCCCTGTGTTATTAATGAGATAGAGGAAATAACAAGTAAAAGTATAATTCTAAAAATAGATATTTTGATTTTGTTTTTATTATTTTTTTTGCCTAAGATGTTTTGCAGCGAGGTCCAAGAAGGTATTTGGAATGGGCAGGTCTATTAAGACTTCTGTATGAAATGGCTGCATTTTCATAGATTAGTCTCTTGCAGTAAAGCATAATTCTGAGTGTGCTTGAGACTATATATGTATATGCCATGTAGGCTGTCTTTGTACATACTGTATACAGCTTGAGCTGTATATGTACCTGGCAGAGATAAGGTTCGTTTTTTCAGCCCGTTTTGCTTTAACGATGTTTTCACAGTACTTGTCTGTTTACAATGAGTAAGAGTACAAATAAAGAGGGGAAAAAAATCCACATCTAAACACTTTGGCTTTTATTGTTTGGGTCACAGTCCAGACTCACAGATTTTTGCTTCAGTACTGTTTTCTTGCATGGTAGTGTACATAAATGATTGCAAAATGCTTTGTTCTTTCAGAAAATCATGAAGATCTCTATACCCAGAATGCTAACCTAATATCTGTGGAGCTGCCAGTTGTGGTAGTGAATGGCAAGGAAGATGCCCATGACGTAGAAGATGATCTCACCAAGAGGGTCAGTCAGTTAACCACTAGTACTGTGGAAAGTGTAGAGATTACAATTAAAGGCTCTGAAAAGATAGAAGAGACCCTGTCCCCTGAAGGATCACCTTCCAAATCCCCATCGAAGAAGAAGAAGAAATTCCGCACCCCATCCTTCCTGAAAAAGAGTAAAAAGAAGGAGAAAGTAGAAGCGTAAGTGCAGTTCTGTTGTGAGGAGACATTGCACATTTTAAATGTTTAAGTTGACCATTAACAGCTTAGTATTAGGGGTGTGCAGTAACTGGACTTTTAACCTAAACAAAGGAACTGGAAGAGGTTTTGCTTTAAAAAAAAAACAACAAAAAAAAAACAACCAACCAAAAAAAAAACTACACAAAAACCTTTCATGTTAATTGAAAATTAATTCATCTCTCACTTTACTGTGTCCAAAATTGCTATGAGGGTTGGAAACTTTCATTAGTTTCATGTAGAACTACACTGGCAGGTGCTTGATTACCATCATAGCGAGATCGAATACCATCAGAGTATGCGGCAGCAAGTTCTGCTTGAAGTATTTTGCAGACCTTAAAATTTTCAGTACAGTTGAAGTCTTTATTGAAGTTACTGTTGAGTGACCACATGACTTTTAAAAACTGCTGTCTCGTTTGGTAATCAGATCATACATTTTTGTATTGTGACTTTGGCCATATATTTTATGTCTCTGTACCCCTGTTTGAGTGGGTGCACGTATACAGCACACCTTTCAATCTTTTTTAAGATTAGATCATATAGAAATATTATACACTGGCACATAATATTAGGGGAGAAACTGTGTAAGAGAAAGTTTATTTGGAGTTATACAAAATGACTAAAGAATTCCATTCTTCAATAACTTTTTTTGCCAAATATTTCATTTTAGCGAAATATAATTTTTGAAGACTTCTTTTTTTATTCTATCAGTTGGGGGGGGAGGGGAAACCCTTATTTTTCAAGAAAGGGGATTTTATACACTTAACATTGATAATTTAGTTTAACTGGCAAAACAAAAAGAGGATTTTATATGTTCAAATGTTTGTATACCATTCAGTATAAAGGTATTATAAGCATGTAAACCAAGCATTTAATAGTAGAGTGTATTTAAGAATGCTTGGTTTAGAGTATACTTAAATATAATTCAGGAATCCAGGGACTTAGAAATCAAAGGATAAAAGCATATAAAATTGAACTGGATTCACATTTAAAAATTAGTTGTGGGTTGTTTTGTTTTTTTCTCTCATGGTATTGCTAATGAATGAAGAAAAATAGTCTCTTAACATAACCAAATGAAGGAAACAAAACTGTTAAAAGGGAAAGTGAAATAGTAAGAAAATAGGAGGAGACAAAGAAAGTAAAAGTTTGGTGATTATTTTTTTTAACGATACGATATGGATTGTGGGATATTTTTATTAAATCAGCAAAGTGACATTTCCATATTAGAGGTTTTAAATAATTTGTATGGATTCATGCAGAGTGCGACACTTTAGGGTTTTTTTTTTTTCACTTTCATTTGAATTGTAAAAGGGTCTCGTGAATCTGTGTTGTCCTTTGGATGAACCCAGAGCAAATCAGAGCCTAGTGCCATGGGTAAGGGTAGTACCGCCACTTACTCATTTTTACTTATATTGTCATTTTAGTACTTTTACTGTATTGTAAATACAAACTAAACATAGAAATTAACCTAGGGTTTTCTTCACTGTGTCAAATTGTCTGTAAATCAGTCATCGCGATAGGAAGTACGTTTTAAAGATCCATGTGATTCCCAAATTGCCGGTTGAAATATTACACAATATATAATTGTTAAATATGGCTGGAGAGTGGTTTGGCATGCAAAAATGTTGATTATAGCATGTTCGGGGGCTGGTTAGCTTTGACCGTGTAAGTGTGATAATGCGGTGTTGGAATGGATCCTGGAAACAATTTTCTAGCTATCACTAAATACTGGAATCAGTGTTTTTAATCATAGTGGAAACTTTCAGTTGCTTACTTTGTTTTTTATGTTCTACATTATTTGTGTTGTATTACAACATATGTAGAAACAGTAACCTGTGAACTACGCTTTTCATAACTTTTTTAAAAATATATCTAAATGAATGCAATGTGCATAAATATTTTTTCAAATGCAACCGTGACCTATTTGCACCTTTTGCTAATGCCTCTATTTACTTGCTTTGGCATAAAGAATGAGCCAGCCAACTCTTGTGTCCTGTGGAAAATATATAAATGTTATCTGAAATTGCTCATAGATGTAATGCTAATTAATGTTAAATCACAAATAAACAGTATTTTAAATAGATGGGTTTGGTACGGCAGCCTTTTGTTCATACAGCGCTCTTACATCTCTTGCTTGTAGAAAAGCTGCTTTGATTATGCGCATCCCATCTCAAGAGTTTATTCTGAGGATGACTTCGTGCTTGTGCTTATTCAGAAAGCTGTGCAAGAAGACAGTCAGGTCTTATTAGAGAACAGTTGTTTTCTCTGTCACAGATCCTGGAGATGAAAGAGGAAAGGCCAGTGGTAAAATACACAGCGTTGTCAGGCAGTTGTTTTGAGCCCCGGCTGAGTTTGTGCTGCAGGCTCTCCTCACCCGGGATATGCATCCCAGCTTCTTGGTCTGCGTCTCCTGTGCTGCAGCATGGGTGCGATGGCACGACGGCCTGAGCCATGAGACTCGAGTGGTTTTAGTGCTGTGTAAGCACAGAGCAGGGAAATAGCTTGTGGAAATTATCTCTCTTTTTTTTTTTCATTTCATTAATGAAAGCCAAGGGGTTTTGTAGGGAAGGCTTTTAATGCAAAGCTATTTGAAGACGTCTGTGTCGTGCCCTGCCAGCATATGGTATACCTTGGAGTCTCTGAGGCTGCAGAAGTTGCAGTGTTATGTTTTTATAGCTGTATCAACTCGGTGAAGTGTCTTTAAGAACTTCAACAAATGTTTATTTTCATTGTCCTTCCACAAATCAGCCTTTTGTTTCTGTTTACAAGAAAGTCAGAATCCAGCCCTCCAAGTCTGGTGACAGTTTCATGAACTTGGTCCCCATGTGGGAGGATAATTTCAGTTTAGCATTTTAAATAAATCTTAACCAAGATTCAAGTCATTTTCTTCCTAGCATTTGTCTCCAGGAGCATCTATGGTCTGCCGAGTGCTGCACTAACATGAAAGTAGATGCTATATCAATATGGAGGAGCTTATACGCTAAGGCTGAGTACATCTGTAGCTGCTGCCTTTGAACTCTCTTTTATTCCCAAGAGTCTATGAACCACAACAGACCCTTCATTTTAACTTGTAACACTGTGAAATCCTAAGATCTAAGAAGGATCTGAGATTCTGCAAGCCAAAGCATGGAAATAAAATAGATGCTCATAAGAAGCATAACATATATTGAGGCTTAAATCTCGCTAAGCAGGAGCCCTTGGAAAGACGAACTTCAAAACAGATTATTGACTTGATAGGAAATAGTTATTACCGGTAGGATGTTTAGCCCAAGAAAGAGCAACGCAGAGAAGCAGCAGTGTACACTGTGAGGAATTACATGTGAGCTACTGCTTAAGAGCCTTATAAAGGAAAACACAGGACTTGGAAAACTGTGCGTCTTTCTACCCACTATTGTCATCGTACAGCCATACTCAAATCTGGTTTGTGATCTGGGTGATCATCTGCCAACTTCTTTTACAGACTCTCACCTGTTCTGGAGAGGAGTATTACATGGAAATCAAGCAAAATCTAGTTTTCTAAAATTGCAGAACAAGATATCCTTCAGGTCAGGCTTTAGATGCTGTAAGGAGATGGGATAATGTCATACTGAAGGCTGTGGTAGGCTGTTTAGAGTAATCTTTTCCTGCCTTGACGGTTGAGTAGTTGTAAAGTGAGCGCACAGCACCATAAATTACTGTTTTCTCTGGTACTCAGTAGTTGAGCATTTTCTGAGTTTTGGATGTTCAGTTGAGTTTTCCAGTTGAAAACTGTTGAGTTTGCACGGTTTCAGCCTGTGGAGACTTCCTGAATATGATGCAGTGCTAAGTAGCCAAGGACAGGGAGGAAGGGCCACTATGTCCCGGACTGACTGGGCATGCAGGTCTGATAGAAACTTCTGGTGTGAGCGCTGATGTTCCTTCTCTCCCTTCCTGCAAACCGGCAGGGAAATGCATCCCCCTCACCCACGGGGTTGCTGCGTGGATTGGTGTTTGCTCTTTGAGAGATCCAGTATGTTAAATGAGACGGGGGACTTGTTGAAAAGCAGTAATTAGAAGCTGCCTGGCGATGTGTGGGCGGCCGGAGCGCAGGCAGCCTGTCTGTGGGGCTGCCACGTGCACGACTTGGATGGTGTGAGCAGCCTGGCAGGGAAGGCCAGGAGGGCGGCCGGTGAAGATGGGCACTTCTGACATTCTAGCTTCACAGAGCCTGTATAAACCTCCTGTTTTTAGAGACTTGTGGATTGGCCAAACTTGCAGACTCTTGGAGGAACAGTAGAAAGCCTGTCTCTAACACTAAGGTTGCTCAGCCCTTTGCCACGATTTCTAATCTCAGTTGCAAAGCCAAGAGTAATTTAGGTTTCAAGGAGAACAGATTGCCATAATGTAATGTGGAGGAACTTGTATTTTTCTACAGCCTCGTTCTTTGGCAGTGTTTTATTACAGTAGCTTCACTTTTTATGTGTGCCAGTGGTACGGGCAAACACACCCAAGCAGTTTTCACTTGGGCCAGCACATCTCATGGGAAGTTTCAGTCGAGTTTAATCAACTTGTAAGCAAACAAAACAAAGCCTGATGATGAGAACTGTAGGGCAAATCTGTTTGCAGTGGATGCCTCCAGCTCTGTTCGTGCAGCCCAGCTCTGATACTACCCACGTAGATATTTAATCCTTTAAACACACTACCACCTCAACAGCAGTGGGATCTACACACAGCAATTATGCTGAGCTGAGGAGTCAGAGAAAATATTTCCTTGGATGTGTACTCGGAGTCCTTTTACAACTGGTTGCACCTGTCTGTGTGTCTGCAGGGAGCAATGTAAATTCAAGAGTTCACACTAAAATTGTGACTCCCAAAATCAGAGCCTTTGGAAGGTGACAATTCAAGCGGCCTTTAGATGGCATCAGACCTTCATGTTTCCTACCTTCGTTCTCTGCAGTCGGAAAGCCGTTAACAAAGAGCTGTCAAAGAAAGTATTTTGGTGGAGATTTTGTGGGCTTTATTCCAGTTCCAGCGCAGCAAGATGAAAGCAGACATCTGGCTGCTGGACACATTTTCTTTATAGATTCATTTTGAAATCCAGCAACAGAGTGGGCTTTGTCCAGGAGGCAAGACTCCTTTGCTCCCCTCGATCCTCTTGCACTTTAGCAACTAGCTAAAAAATTTTATTTTTATTTTTTCACTTGTAAACTTACTCTTCTGCTTAGTGGCGTATCCTTATGGTCAATACTTTCTCTCTAACAATCTTACCCTCAGGCCAGACAGCTCTGCTCATTTCTGGATGGTTTGGGCAGAAGTGACAGGAGTCCCTGGTGGAAGGTGTGCAGGGGCGACAGGGCTGAGAAGCAGCAGAGCTTCAGATGTCTTGGAGTCAGGGCAGAGCTTTGCTGATCTCCCCTTCAGGTGAGCTGTGGATATGTGAATGGAGAACTAGAAGTCATCTCTAGGGAGGTCTACAGTGAAGGAAGGTATTTTCAAGTATTAGAAAAACCTGCTTTTCTGGAAGTTCAACCCTGCCAGTTTGGAGACTTGTACTAAATTTTCATAACCCTTTAAAAGGGAACACGTGGTTTGCCACTGCCAACCTGTTTGTGTCTCCTCACTCTCCAGCAGATAAATTCTGCTGAAGGCACACTTTGGCATCTTGGCCTCTGTCTCAGTCCCTGAACTGCACATTTCTGCTTTGTGGGAAATGGGATATTGGGCAAGGTGCACCTTAGGATTTGTTAGAGTTGGTTTTCTGTGTTAGTCAAACTTCGGAACAGAGGGATTTAGCTCTGTGCTGTTAACTGTTGTTTGGAAAATTGGGGGGATGGCGGGGGGGGAAAGGATGCATAGAGCAGTAGTGGTCAAAGGGACAAATGCCGAGTTGTCTTCAAGAGCAAAAAAAAAAAAAAAAGGCATGTTTGACTTTTCAAAAAGTAGAAGTTGTCGTCAGTGTGTTACTTACTTGGGATCTGCTTGTAAATGAAGCATGTAAAGGAAAAATGATGGTTGAGAGCATCTGGAGCACATGTTTAGCAGAACTTCCTTTTTGTTCTATCTTACCTGACTTTTCTAGTTTTTCCTTCCTATCCCTGGTTGATATTTGTGCTGGATCGAACTCAGAAGAGAAAACTAAAAGCTCAGGCTCACCTGAGACAGATGCAGGCATTTTCCCCTCTAGGATCTTGTGCTTAGGTGTGACATCAGCGCATCTATATCTTGCAGATCCTCAGCTTTAAGCTTTAAATCAAGCTGTGCCATGCCACAGACCCAGTGCTGCGGGCAGAACAGGGAAAACACGGCGTCGTCCTGGCGCAGTCCCAGGCTGCATTTCATACTGAGTCTGACCACGCACCAGGGTAAGTGCACAGGGTCACAGCCACAGCCTGTGAAGACGCGTGACCCGGAGGTGGTGCACACTCGCCGGCATCAGCGAGCACGGGCACCACAGACGTAAAGGCGTAGAGGAGCGTTGCTCTGGGGATCCGGCCCAGGTTGAGCAGAGGCTGTGTTCCTCTTGGCCATTGCATCTTTCTGGCCACCCCTGAGGGTGGCTGATCCTCACGTGTGCCCGAAGGGGCCTCAGCAACTGCTGCTGAACACCGTCTGAAGCCAGTGCCGCTCCTCACTGTGCAAGTCCCTTTGCTGCCAGCAGCTCCTGGCTATTGTTTTAGTTATATTAAGTGAATATTTAGTTATATTAGGTGAAGACAGAGGGAATAAATTTTGACAACGAGCAAAGACAGGGCTGAGGTTCACTGCCTGTTCTGCCCACCCTGCCGGCTGGGCTGGGCTGCCTGGGCTCCAGGAGACACGTGTCAGCTCTGATGGCATCCCCAGGGTTCAGAGCAGTGGAAATGGGCTAAATCCTTCTGCCTGGGCTGCAGGGGCACCCGCCTGGCTACAGGACTCTCCCAACACTCATGCTGTGGGGCTCTGCTCTGATGTTTGAATTTTTTAAATTTTTTTAACTCCCGTCTTCTCCAACTAAAGAAGTTACATGAAAAAAGCCTTGTCTCTTATAGTTGTGTGGGAATGGCTTTGTATCAACGATGTAGAAGGGGGGGTAAAAATCAATTAGGAGCTGAATTGGCTGCTGGCATGCACACAAAAGCTTCCCACCGCTGTTGTGTAGGGCCAGCAGCACAGCGCTTCCCCCACAAACGTCTTCAGTTGGACTCTGCTTCGTTTTTTCATTATTAAGATGCTGCTGGAGTTTCTGCGTGGGATTTTGTGATTCAAATGCTGGCATTGCAGTCAACGGCTGGTGTTCAGGGCAGAATCCTGAACATCCTCTGCCAGCCTGCCGGACCTAGGGTGTTTGCACAGCACGAGCCAAGAGCTGGGCTGAGCGCAGGCTTCAATGAGCGGTGAAGCTCTTTCACTTTGGTCTCACGTTTTAGAAGCTGGAACTATTCCTGTGTTGAAATTTCACCACAGAAACAGCCGTGGTCTGTGTTGAGCGATGTTTCACCTAATTCCTGGGGGAGCTTTTATTTTGCTTTGAAGGGCTTTGGGACCAGGGAAAGTGGATATGTTGGTTTCAGCTGCCTGCAGTGAGGATGAGCATCTTGCCTGGAAATATCTGTTGTAACTGTTGCACAGCCACCATCTCTGTGCAGAGTAGGGGACAACCCCTCCCGGCTTTGTGTCCTTGTCTTCTCATGATGGAAATTGTGTTTCCTGTCAGTCCCAGGTGGGATGTGGGGAGCAACTGATTTGAGAGGTTTCATCCCAGCTGTGCCAGAGCTGCCCAGCCCCTCACCTCCCCCCATCCGGTGCAGTCAGGGGCTACCGAAGGCCCTTCCTAGGGCTCTTCATCTCTCCAGGGGAAGATATCCACTATCCACCGCTGCAGAAGGATCCTGCACCTTTCTGTCTTGTCTACTTCAGTGTCATAATTTCCAGGTGCTTTTCCTCTTGCATGTGCAGCGGTAGCTGAGTACGACTGCGTGTCTCTGGACACTGCTGTAGCTTTTGCAAATTTTTAATTTGCAAATGTTATTTGCAAAAACAAAACTTGTGCTCCAGATTATCGGTACAGTGAGTAGTTAAATTCTGTAAGGATTCACTGAAATGCTCTGGAGCAGTGGTGTGGTCCCAGGCACAGCTCAGAGAGAGCCTTCTGCTCCCCAGCAGATGCTGCCAGCTGGTGCTGGATTTGACCTTCAACACATCAGCTGCTGGCTACTCTCTGACCTCCTCGCCAGGCTTGGCCCTCTATCCTGCTCCTCCCAAAGGTACAGAAAGTTCGAAAAATGTCTAAAATGAGGTGCCTGAATTAGCAGCCTGATCATTCTCAAAGGGCAAGCTGCAGAAGAGTGAGTTGCTTGTTCAGCCTTTGGCTTGATGCATCAAGAGCCAAATAACTCCTGAGCTGCAAGGGGGAAAGCAGCCTCCAAAGCCCAGCAGCGTGGTGACCGGCTGTTGAGCTTGAGGACCTTGTGGGGATCAAGTTTCCCAGTGAACATCCCAGCAGCTGAGCCCTTTCCCTCTTCTCCACACCCCTGTGGGGATGCGAAAGGGGAGTTTGCTGCAAGTGGCTGATGTTCTGTGTGCAACCTGTTAAGAGCAACTGATTGACCCTGAACAAACATGCCTTCATGTTAAGGGTCTCTAAGTATTACTGGCAGTATGGGGACCTGCTCCAGCACGTCCTATTTGGCTCAACAGCACTAAAGCGTGGGGAAGCTTCGAGTCCCTATACCAAAGGCCACACAGTGTGGTGAAGCAGCTGGTGGGACATCACCTCATTCCTTTTCCCTCTGTCATAACAGCTAAACTAACAGAAGTTCTGCAGACTTTCAGAACTTCATTAAACTTGTATAAACTTGGTTCCAAGTTGTGCCTGCCTGTGAAGGTAGCTTGCTTTTAAAATATGTTTTATAAGGAAATCCAGCTCTAAGCTGAGGCGGTGGGATGGACTTGTCTTACCACTGAGCCATTGCCTGTGTGTTGGAAGCTGGCATTGTGCCCCTCTGTGTGCTGAGGTGCCATCTGTGTGCTGGCTCCTTGGGCACAAGACCCCGTTCCCTCAGACACCAAGTCCAAACATCAAACTTGAGTAAAGAGAAATCGCAGCCAGTGCCTTGAGAAAACTGGAAAATAAATGCATTTAATAAGCGCAATTGCACATGCATCGGCCACACAGGCAATTGCACGGTATCTCCCTGTCAGCAAGACTAGGCCCAAGGACTAATTCTTGCCTTCCTAGGCTAAAAAATCTCTAGCCCTTCTGAAGCCCAGATGGGTCATGAATTGGAGGATGTTTACCTTGCTGCTCCTTGTGCACCACCTGCCAGGTGTTTGAGACGGAGAAGGGAAGGCAGTAGCAGCAGGTAAGCTTTTCTCAGCACGGCTTGCTTATCTGAAGGTGTTTCTGGGGTCTGCAGTACCAGCGATCCATGCAGTGGGATCTACGGGCCAAGCAGGAGCCTGGCAGAGCGGTGAGGACAAACACAGCCCCGACTCTGCTTTGTCACCTGGGTGTTGCAGGAGTGCGGACGCGTAAGCTGCAGAGGGCCAAAGCCTCGCCACATCCTGAGGTAGATCCATTTTTGCTGGATGCCAGCAATGACCTACAGAAGATGGTGTGAGTACGCTGCTGCAGCTGCAGTTTATACACAATGCTTTGCCCTTGGCTGTCAGACGCTTCCAGCCCCAATTCTTCTTTAGATGGATGGACAAGGCAGAGAAGCTGGTTGTCAAATCCTCTCAGCAGGAGGGCAAGATGGGGCGATAACTCCCTTCCCCAAATATCAGCTGCCACTTTCTTGTATCAGTGAGTTTAAGCATCGTTCCCTCTCTAGGAGGCAGTAGCAAAGTGTTTTCAGTGCTTACTCTTTTTCCATCTGGCTAGACAACTCGCTCAAACACCAATACCTATAATTACATATATTATATATATTTGTATATACATGTTACACATGCTAATTATATCTACGGAGGCATTAAATCATTTACCCTGCCTGGCTTCAGTTTTATTTTAAAGTTGGTAAGAGTCAACATTCAGCCAGCATTAGGAACATGTTGTATAAATAATCAGAGTTTATTTAGATTTATTCAACAGTGTTTACATCTAATACGTAACCACATCCATTTAAGCATGGCTGGTATGTCACCTAAATGCCATCATTCACCTTCAGCTGAAGCAGCTGGTCTTTCCTGGATTTTTTTAGTGGGACCAACTTCACAAATGACCTGGAAGGGGCCCAGCGGGCAGCCTTCACTAGCGTGGTCTGAGTAATGAGAGAATATTTGATTATTGGAGTCATTTTTTACTTAGAACCAGGTATTTTGGGCTGATTTACACCATTTGGCTTGATTTCTGCCTCTCTGTTTGTTTTATGGTACTAGAAATGCTCTGAATACCTTCTCAGGGTAAGGGTAAGGGCACTGTGTCAGTGTTACCTGGATAGTCCTGCTAGTACCCTTGGGACTGCTGGTCTGGCATAGATGCCTGCAGCACCAGCTGCTGGCTGGGGACTGCGGAGTCTTTTATGAGCTCTTCAAGAAGTAACAGTGTCCCATCCCTTCCTTTAAAATGAGCTTTTTGTGAATGAGAGGTCACAAGGGGAAATACTCTTGATGATTTTCTTACATTGGGTATTTTAGGCTTGAAAGCAATGCACACATGCAAAAGCCTTCCCTTTTCAGCCTCTTCCTCCAGCTTAACCCACATGGGTACTGGCCTGAGCACCAGGACGCATCACGTGCTGCGCAGGACAGTAAGAGGTATCCGGTTTGGCTGGAGAGATCAGTGTGTTTTACACAGAGGATCAGCACCTTCATCTGTGTGAAAATAATCTTGTCTGAGCCTTTGACCTGTGAAGGGTTTGAGTGAGCAGGTCAAAGGTTCCTCTAGAGAGACCGGGCTCCCAGATGGTACCTCCAGGCCCTCTGAGCCCCACACGAGCGTGGCACAGGACGCTGAGACTTGTTGTGCACCACCAGTTCTTTTTTTGGGGTGGATTTTGGCAGCCACTCGCATTGCATTAACCCCCGGAGAGATCAGGATTCAGCTTTGAATTCCACTGCATCCCAAGTGCTGCGCCTCAGAGTAGAGGAGTGCTGCTGCCCCCAAAATACAGTCCCTGCTCTCATTTAGATCTAATCAAGGCTGTCAATACTGCTGATTTACTAGACGCTCAGAAAAGCCATTTACTTTGAGAAATCAATATTACAAGAAAAAAACAAAGTGGCACCTGGGTGAATGGAAAGACGGTGCTGCGCTCCCCCAGTGTCCGTGCAAACGTCGTACACAAAGCACCACCTGCCTCCACAGAGCCCGAGACGCCGAGCAGAGGGTGTCAAGGAAATTCACGGTACGTACACAACGCAAAGGCACGGCAAGGCTGCGGAGGACACAGGCTTGCGCAGTGTCTTCTCCGTGGGTCAATAAATTATGTGGCTTTTTGCAGCAGCGCGATCACGAAATGCCTTTATGTTTTAACATGAACTCGTGGTCTTGAGCATCTTTAGTGCCTTGACTTTCATTGCTATTGAAACAAGGGGATGCTGTGAGAGGCGGCTCTGAGCCTTCCTCCAGCTCGCCTGGGCAGGAAACTGATGTTCCTCACTGGGAGCCTCTCTGTGACCAAGAAGGTGCTTGAAAGAGAGTCTGCAAATTATCCCTGCATGATCCCAGCTCCGGTAATATTTGTGAGAGGAAATGTGATTCTTACTGTAATTAAATAACTTTGAACAGAACGCTGAGTTCTGCAGTAGAGCTGTCGGGGACAGCTGAGCCTTGTACACTGTGCAATTGCCGCCTGGGCACTGAGTGAATGCGATGCGGTCCTGGACGCCCCGGGCTGCAGCAGGATGGCCGGAGATGTGTTAGAGCAGGAGCTGCTGTGCCCTAGTGCCGTTACCATTGTCTTTTGGCTGATACGGACTTCAAAGCCAAAGCTTAGCTGCTCCAGGAGGAGCACAGGACATGCTGCTATCATTTCCAAGCTGCTTTGGAGCACAAGCAGGCGGAGGCAGCCAGAACTAACCCGTTTTTAGATAGGTTTTAAAAAGACAGGTTCTTCAAACCTATGGGTCAGCAACAAGCTTTTCCCCTGCCAGACAAACTGCAAAGGCCACTCTGCCTGCTCTAATGCCCAAGTTTCTGTAGCCCACAAGTGGCTTAATATGTGGAAAATTTAGATTAAATAGGGTCTTTTCTCATAAGGAGAAAGAAGATGAAGGTCTGGTATGTGCAAAGCATTTTCCCGCGTCAGCCTGTGCCCAGCACATGGATTAAATAGCTTTTGCTGTGTAAAGCCAGCTGAGCTCTTCAAAGAACACACGCACACACATGTGCCATTTTTGACAGCTGCCTATAATTTGATAGATGTGATTATGAGTTGGTTTTAGGATTAGATGTTGTAACTCCCCTAGTCCTAAAGGAATGACAGCACCTCTTAGCTCCTGTGCTAACTGCAGTGCTGCCAGGGCTGTGGCCAGGGGCTGGGACAGCCACTCCTGAGCTCCAGCTCCAGTGGTCAGGAAGGATGCTCCTCCCCAATATCCGGCTGCCTCGTGGGAGAGACGGGATCTGGAGCCAGGGACTGGTGATGCCCAGCACTGCACTTGCCAGGAGGCAGGGTTCACAGCAAGTTTCTGACAGCTCCTTTCATTCCACTGCTCTTCCGTTGGCGCAGGGTCTATCCTCTGCCTCTGTGAGTTTCTTTGCTGGTCTGGTTGATTCTACATGTCACTCAAATTCATCCAGCTGCAGTTGTCAGTGTGAGCATTTCATATGGATAGGAAACAAAGGGAGTGTGTGTTTATAGAGATAGGAGGGTGCATACACATATATGGAGATACCTGTATCTATGCATTGAAGTTTCTAAAGTTCTCAGCAAAAATATCTTTGTCATTTCTATTTCCATTTCTTCTTTCACAGGACTGCTGTCTTCCTCAGCCATCTCTTCTGGGGAAAAATGTTTGTGCATATGTTTTTTCTTTTTTTGTAAACAAAAAACAATTTTAAAGCAAGGAGAGTCTCTAGAATTTCCCTGTTACATAGATTTTATTTTCCTATGTGTATAAAATTGCCTTGCAGTCAAACTTTCTTTGTTTGGACCTTGCTCTGCAGGGCTCTTACCTGCGTACTCAGCTTTACCCACGTGGCCTTAAACACCTGATTTGCTGGGTTCCAGCCGTGCCCCTCTTGTCCCTAAGGCTGAGACAGCAAAGCACTTGAGCCCTTGACCAGTTCCTAGGGCCATCATCCTGTGTTCCCAGGAGCTGGAGCAAAGGGCTCAGGTTCAGCGCCTGCTCCTATCCGAGGGCTGAGCAGCAACCTCTTTACCATTTACCAATGCGGAGCTTTTGGTGCAGTGGAGCTTTGGAGGAAGCCAGAAAGCACCCCGAACCTGCATGCCAAGGCTACAGCTCTGGACAGGCAGCAGATCTGCATCCTGGACTCCTATCCCTAGATTCCACAGGCTGAACCATCGGCCAGGGCTCCCCAGTAAGGTTGTCCCACTGTGCTGGCAGCCGATAGACCCGGACTCCTTCACCATTTCTGAGTGGGACAAAAACACCCACCCCATTGTTCGTGGCTGTCCTCAAGAAGTTTATAAATAAACACAGTTTCCCTACTGGCTTTGTGCTTTTCCATTTTGACGCACCCTTGATTTCCTCCTGTTCAAACAAACAGCCCCGTTTTTCTGTTGTTTGTTTGCTTTCTCCTAGCTTGTGTCTGAACAGGCAACGGGCGCGCCCTGGGTGCCGGGTACCAGGTGCCAGGATGCCAGGCGCCAGTCTGAGGTTATCTGACAGTTTCTCATCGATTACACTGCGTTGTAGATGTGGGCGTTAACGTGTAACTTGGCGATGAAGTGGCTGGTTTCATTGCATGTATGTCGTGTGTAAGCAACAGGAGAAGGATGCTGAGCGGTGTGGGGATGGGATGCAGGATGGGTGCCACCCCAAAAAATCCCCTCACCTCTGCAGGGTGAGGCAGAGCAGTCGGGCTCCTGCAGACCCACACACCAAGTGGGTGACCCATGGGAGTCACTGCTGTGCGGGCAGTTTCTCCTACCCACCATCCTAAAAATACTCAGGGTGTCCAAAGCCAGGTGGTTCCCCAATTCAATTTCATGCTGATACTTCATTCTAAAGCTCATTGTGTGCTGAAAAGTCACAGTCCTTTAAAAGTGACTCTGACTAACAGGGTAATCCGTGTAAATATTTAAGGAAAACTAAAATCCACCCATGACCTGTGTAACTGCCCTTCTCTCTATCAATATTGGGGATTGCCCATTTCTATTTTTCTTTATAATACGTGACTGTATTATAAATGGTCATAAACGCACGTCTGTGCCCTGAGCTAGTACAAGGAAGGGCGTGTTTTGCTTTTTCAGTGCTCGCATTGTGAGGGCAGGCTAATTTTTAACTCTCTCCTCATTTCTTCATAGCGTCTGGGTGAAGTCTCTCTTCCTTGGTAGGAGCCTAGGGTGCAAGGGGAGCCAGGGAGGGCAGAGATGCTCTGAACATCATGGTGCTGCAGAGCTGAGGTGAGAAGTTGTGGCTGTGGAATGAAGCTTGCCCTTTTTAGTTTCTTTTTCACCTGCTTCTGTTAAGCAGGTCCCGAGCAACACCAAGGGCCCACACTGGTTTTAAGGCAGCCCTTCTGCCTAAGTTAAAGATCTGTCAGGTTTTTCATCTCCAGCTGGGTGAATCTCAGGCAAGAGTGAAGTTTCCACCTCCTATATGTATGTTCGCGCCCCTTAGGTTAAAAATCTGTAGAGAAAGAAATCTTAAAATACGTTTACTCCTGAAATTCAGAAAGAAATAAAAAGAAAGCCCAAGAAAAGGGATGTGCTGAGCTGTAACAACGCTTGGCCAGCCCCTGAGCTGGTACGTGGCAGTCCAGCCCTGGTGGCGCTAGGGACACTTACAGCTTCACCTCAGCTCACCGCGGTGCAAGTGGGTGTCTCCTATTATTTGACATTTTCCTTCCTCCTCCCAAAGGCTGAGACGTCCGTTGCTTCGCATCCCACCCCTGTCTGGAGCCACCAGCTCCAAAGGGGAGCGGAATCAGACTGTGAAGTTTCGCCGCTCCGCTGCCTTTGTGTGCAAACCGGGTTTATCTGTATTGTTTGACCAGTGCTGGCAAATTACACCCTGCCTGATGCGTCGTTAGGGAGAAGCAATTAAATACCAACCCAACGAGTATTGCAGCCAGTGTGACTGGGGAGAAACAACTGCAATCTGCATGGCAGCTGGGAGAGACGGGTGGAAAGTATTAACCTTTTATTTATGTCTTTGCTCTAACCTCCACAGTGTCTGGACACCCGGCTGGGTGAAACCCACACAGGGCAGGGTTTGGCAGGCAGTGGGCAGAGATGATGCTGGGATCCAGTGAGTTTTCACCGGTTTGGGTTCAGCCTAAACGACCGGCAATGCCCATACTGCACGGTGCCAGATCAGCTCACCTCCAGCCACAGGACTCTGCGCTTTCACCCTGCAGCCCCCGTCTCTGCCTTTCCCTGGCTGCTTTCAGGCTGTTGCAGCCCTGCAGACTGTTCCTGCTGGCAGTGGGTCCAGGTGACCATGTCCTGTATGCTCCCACACGATACAGTGCTTCAGCTTCGATTGCCCAGCAAATCAACCCTGCTATGACATCTTCTTCAGCGCCTGTGTGCCCGAGCTCCTGGCGGAGAGCTTGTGCCAGTGCCATCCTAATGCCAGCCTGACGCACCATCCACAGGCGGGATTTGCTGTCCCCATCCTACTTCACCCACCATGACCCACAGCACGTTCACAGCCTCATCCTCCAGCCTCCAGCACTGAATCGCTCCAAGTGTTTTGAAGGCAACAAATTCTGTTGCTAATCCCATGCATCCCAATAAATAATTTTTTAATCCGTTCCCTAGAGGCTGTGAGCACTCAGAGGCACAGGCCGTCTTGCTGTGGGCTGGAGTGTTTTCTCACTGTTAACAAACAACCAGGGGTGGGTTTGAACCAGAATCTCTGAGATCAGCTTCCTGCAAGTGCCGAGGACACTTCTGGGTAGGTTTGGAGGCGTACCTTTGCAAACAGCATCTTTAAGCATCATTGCAGTAATGCTTGTGGCAAAGCAGTCTGGCGGCAGCTGGAGCAGGCAATCAGAAAATTTCTGAGAGTCAACACCCACAGGTTTGTGGAGTGTTTTGCAAGCCCTGAACGAAGGGTAGCCATGGGAGTGCCCAGAGAGGGAAATACCCAGCGCAGGGCAGCGAGTCAATAACAGAGCAAACACATTCTCGCTGAAGATGTTGTCCACAATCAGCTGCTGATTTAAGCAAGGTATGTGTTGTCTGCTCAGCCCTGCCAGGGACCTGCGGTCACTCTCTCTCTGTCCTGCATGCTGGTTTGAGGGCATTTTATTTGGTTTTACTCTGCAAGCAGTTTGCTCTTTGGGGGATCCTATGGCATCTGGTATCTCGGAGGAAACGACAGTCAAAAGCCCAGAGAGCAAGGGGAAAGGGTTATAGGTGCAATAAACAGGTCATGCTGATTTTTTTCCTTTACAACTAAAGATTTTTCTAGGCCTTGCAATGCAACAGATCAAATCTCTTCTTCAGATATGTATCTGACAGCACCATGCAAGATGCTGTTAGTGGAACCAGAGCAAGGAGGTGAGGATGAGTGAATGAGCAGCAAAGCAGGTAACACATTGGCCAAGGGGAGTGGAAGGGCTGGGTATGTCACCCCTCCACCTCAGAGGAGTCAGAACCCACATAGACGGGGAGTCAGGACCGGCAACAGTGGGTTTTGCTGTAACACGTTTGGCATAAGACACCAGAATCTCAGTCGATTGGAAAGAAATCAGAAGCTGTCCATGTGGTGTGGCTGTGGGCAGCAAAAAAAAGCTGAAATGCTGTGACCTGCCCGTGGTTCTGGTGCAGTGACCAGCCACAGCCAGGGCAAAGGTGGAGGATGCTGGACAGGATTAACCTGAGAGGATGCACAATCCTTCTCTGGAGCTACAGTGGGAGGGGACAGAGGAAGACAAGGAGGAAGCCATAGAGAAAAACTAGGGAGAGAGAACAGCTTTTAAACCGCAGATAACATTGGCACACAAACAAATGGGTATTAACTGGTGGGGGATGCCAGGAGGTTGGGAAATTTGTGAAGGGGATTATATGATGTGGCTGCTCAGAACAGGCGGACTAAATGACCCAGCAGATCCTCTCTGGCTTAGCTCTCCCCTTTCAACACCAGGTGCTCCAAGTAACAGCGGGGCCGGTCTATTTGTATTTGAATATTAGGATGTCAGGCAAGCAAAGATGCGCAAAACTGCATCCAACCACTGCTATGCTTTTTCTGTTCTTGGGATGTGCCAGGAAACCCTCCTGCATCAGCCTCTGGGGTCAAAACCTGCCTGCCAGTGGCCTGCAGAGGCACAGTAAGCCATGCCACAGGCCACCGAGGTGTTGGCGGGAGACGCTGGTGAGAAATGAAGGAAATCATTAGGCAACCGTAATTACACTGCAAGGCTCACGAGTTGTCTTTTGATGAGTCGCTCCCACACTAACCTGGCAGAGCCAGTGGCTGGTGGCACCAACTGCTCCCAAGGTTCCTCCCAAAGCTGAGCATCTCCCAGCAAGTGCCGTCATCTCCAAGCCACACGCTTCCTTCCCCAGCCAGCGTCCATTGTTGCTGGCACCACGGCTGGGGGCCATGCCCACTGTGGCACGGCAACAGGGCCAGGAGCAGCGTCCTTGTGTCCTCTCAGCCCCGTCAAACCACCCCAGCAACCTGTGCCCGTCGGGCTCCTGCAGGCTTTCCCTGGGCACTGACCCCTTCTCCTGGCTGCAGGAGAGCAGTAACCCCAGGTCTGGGCACAACTCCATTAGCACACAGCATTTTTAAGTGAAATGTAATTTATTTTTAAAATTAAACCTTTATCCAGTCTTTTGTTCAGAATAACTGAGGAGCCCTTTTGAAGGGCGGTGGGTAATTTTTCACCATTATTTTGCTGCTATCATTACACTTGAGTCAAGTATCGGCTGTGTTCTGATGGATTTCTCCACTTTAATGCCAGCCTCAGCTATTGTAAAGCCCAATTTAGCCATGAAATCCAAGGGAACTAACTTCTCTGTGCATATGCCGGGATCTTCTCCTCTTTGCACAGACTGTGTGATGAGTTCAAGCTCTGAAAGCTCTGGAACAGGAGAAATAAGGTAATAAGCAGAAATAAGACATAAGAAACCGAGTCTCCAACGCTTTGAACCCCTGGGCATTGTTTTTGTGTGCTCCATCATCTTGTGGGAGAACGGCTGGAAATCTCCCAGGATGTTTCTCCGTGTAAAGCTGCTGCCTTTCTCTTCCTCTAGGCTTTATTTTCTGCAGCCAACTCACTGAGACATGAGATGCAGGGAGGTGAAAGGAAAAAATGAGACACCTGTGCATGGTCACAGGGACACAGAGCTTCATTGCCATTAGCACCTCAGGAAGCCCCTCCTGAGCTGATGCATAAAAACACAGCGGGATCGGGAGGTTTGTTGCTGTGAAGTCAGTTAAAATGCCAGCTCAGGGGACAGAAATAAGATAGCTGAAAGTATATCAGGAGTTATGGCTCCCTCTTTTCATGCTCTTCCTCCAGTGCCTCCTGCAGGGCTTGTCCTAATGGTATCTTGGCCCAGAAAGCACACACCTCCAGTGACGTGCTGGAACGCATCCAGAGGAGGGCCACAAGGATGATAAGAGGGCTGGAGCACCTCTCCTGCGAAGACAGACTGAGAGAGTTGGGGTTATTCAGTCTGGAGAAGAGAAGGCTGTAAGGAGACCTTATTGTGGCCTTCCAGTGTCTGAAGGGGGCCTACAAGAAAGCTGGGGAGGGATTTTTTAGGATGTCGGGTAGTGATAGAACAAGAGGGAATGCATCCATACTGGAGGAGGGTAGATTTAGATTAGACGTTAGGAAGAAGTTCTTCCCCGTGAGGGTGGTGAGACACTGGAACAGGTCACCCAGAGAGGTGGTGGAAGCCCCATCCCTGGAAGTTTTTAAGGCCAGGCTGGATGGGGCTCTGAGCAACCTGATCTAGTGGGTGGTGTCCCTGCCCATGGCAGGGTGGTTGGAACTAGAAGCTCTTTAAGGTTTCTTCCAACCCTGACAATTCTATGATTCTGTGATTCTATGATGTGTTGCATTGTACAGTTCCAAGGCCAGAAAATGCAAAACTGCACACTGTGAATATTACAAGTTCTTCCTGCATAAAGCAATGTCAAATGACCTTCTTTTTAACCACCAACCTAGACTCAAGGATCAATCCTAGAATTGGCATAAATTTTTCGGTTCAGCGGCCAGAGGACTAGATGCTCCACTTGTACCATTTCACCAAGGACATGCTCTTGAGCCTCTCATCACATCCATCCTCCCACCTGCCTGGACAGATCCCATCCACCCCTTATAGAACCACCCAGACCAGTTGGAGATATTCAGCAGTGAATCCACACACCAAGAGTTGTCCTTTTTTCTGCTGGCACAACACAATTTTAAACCATATGTGTGCTTTCCTTTAAGGGTGGGCAAGAAAAAAAATCTTTATTATATTTATATCAGCACTGTGTAGCAACTACTGTGAACGGCCAAGCACGAACGGCAAAGAACTAGTAAGAGCCAAGAAGAGCTTGTGCCAGCTCAGCCTCCAAGACAGAAAACTTTGAATTGCAAAGATGAGAGCTGGGAAGGCAATTAGGAGGCTGGGGTGAATAAAAAAAATGCATATTGTAAAAGGAGAGATCATAGCTCAGGTTTGTTTAACAAATGCCAGAGGAGATCGAGAGGCACCTCACAGGTAGCTTGTATGGAGGGATTTCAAAGGAAATGATGTAGAAGCTTTAGAGATACTAGAAGGATGAAGCTGTAAATAACAGCAGCTTAAATGGATCTGAGATAAATGGTATGGCTGAGCAAGACAGGAGCAGGCAAGAGGGAGTATCAGCGCCATTTCTATAGCTTAGGTATCTCTAGCATGCACAAAAAAAGAGCATCAAATGACAGATCACAAAGGTGATGCACCCTCCCCACTGCCTGCTGTGCTCCCTGCAGCGCTGGGCAGTGTGAGATCTACCCAGAGAAACCGTGGTACTTCCCTGAGCCCCAGCAATGAGCCATCAGGACCACTCACAGGCCTAAGGAGCAACCTCATGCATAAGGGTTGCTGCAGCAGGCACCCAAAACACTGACAAGTGCCATTCTCCTGGGGCACCTCTAAATCATTCCGATCTCTTGTTTAAATTGAGGAAACGAAAGGTTGTCATAACACTGGCTTCCTACCAGAGGGCTGGACACATCTCCCCACTCTGGGTCTGGCTGAGCGACACTCAAGCTCTGAAAAGCATCTCTAAGGAGAGACAGAACCCTTGGCTGCAAACATCTACCTGCCTCACAGAAGGACACGTGGCCCTGCTGCAACCCCTGCTCCTGTGTTATGCCTCGAGACCGGGGAAAACAGGTGGCAATAGCAGGTGGCAGCCAACTGCCTGGCGGGTGAGCCCGCAACCAGTGCTGGGAGAGTTGGGCTTATCAATTACTGACTAGTGAAAGATGCTCAGGAGCAGAGATACTCACAGGTCGTTAAAATGTTGCACACAAATCTTCCTGTCCAACGTTCATCCAAAAGTTTGAAAGAAATCAGGTGAGTATCATATGGGAGATGAAACTAGCAACACTACACCTCTTCAGCCCTTTGTCTTCAAAATAAGGATAGGTGTTTTGTGGCCCATGAGGTTTATCTGTGCTTTGAAAAAGAGAAAAATGCAGTCTTATTGGAACATGAAGAAGTAGAAATACATCTTTAAAACTTTCCTTAAGTTTTTTTTTCTTGCCACAAGCCTTTTTTTTCTTTGAACAAAGGAACTATTTGATCACTAGGCCTGGTTTCTTCCCCATAAATAATCCACTGACAGAATGAGTGCCATCAGGAAAAAATGAGCACTGGGAAGTGTCCAAGAGCTGGCTGGGTCCCCAACATCTGGAGAAACGCTGGTGCTTTGATGGACCATTGCACCTACACCCAGGGGCTTAGGAGCTGTGTTATGGACGTTCTGTGGGCCACGTGGCTGACCGCAAAAGCGATGCTATTAACACATCTCCTGGGATGGAGCTCATCTGCAAAGCAAGCCCCTACAGCCTGACACATCACTGAGCGCCCAGTCCAGGGGAGTACCAGGTTGCAAATGAAAAAATGAGCAATTGGATATTTGGAAGTGAAAAGGCTGGTGTCAGAGCAGGAGAAGAAATACTGAAAAACAAAATGCTCTTCCTCATAGCCATGCTTCTTAGCAGGGATGGAGGCTTTCTGTTTCCCTGCTGCCACCCACAGTGTGTCCTAATGAAAGTCGCGGTGCAGGAAGATCCTGACCAGCACACAGCCATTGGTGGGACATTGATGGGCATCCCATATGGGCACCCAAAGGGGCTATGAAGGCTAACAGTGTCCATCAGCACTGCTGGAATAACCATCCTGGTAGCAGCAGCAGCAGCTTCTTGGTTCAGGCTTGAGCTCATAAACTTCCTGGATCCAACAGTAAAGTTGAGCCTTTAGGAGTCATCTAGGATCTCTCAGAGATCTGCTCCACCTCCAGGGTACTACTGCTCCAGACCAGCTCTAGGCCACCACCACTACAACTGTGTCCATAAACAAAAACAAAAGCAAAAAAAAAGAGATGTGATAGTCCTCCAAACAAATTTTTAATACATTGCTATCACTCTTGTGCAGTGAGAAATGCCTGCCCTTGGCAGATGGGCAGTGCAATTATCGCTTGGAAAACAGGTTTGTCCTTCCAAAAGGGCAGCAGCAGACTTTTAAAGGCAGGTGAAATTTTATAAAAGGATTACAATGGGATTAGCCAGAAAGGAGAGAGAGTAGGTGCCTCCAGGAGCCTTTGCAGACCAAAACCGAGGGTTGTCCTGGCCCTCACCTTTTCAAATCCTTTCCAAACCCTGCCAAGTCTGTCCAGGGGGTGATTTACACTGGTGCTGCCACTGGAACAAACTGAACAGATAACACCTGCAATGTGGGGAAGCAGCGGCTGTGAGTGCGTGATACCACCAGAACAATGTCAAAATACACCCGCCAAAGGGGACTCGCCACGCGTGCTCAGAGCGGTGGCTGTTTTTCACTGCTCAGCCCAACAAGGGCATGACACACATGCCCGAGATACCCACTGCAGAGCAGAGTGGGATGCTCACTTTCTCACCCGGGGGTTCCTTGTGGCAACTCTGCACCTGGCAGCTTTGCACCTAAACCTACACCTTGTTGTCTTACAGAGCACTGAAAAAAAAAAATCACTCTGACAATCTTACCTCTTCCCTGGCCTGGTTCCGAAAGGATGGGGTAGATATTTTTTTCCCACTTCCACAAGTACAAATTTAGCAGCAGCACTGTAGGCACCCAACCTCTGCAACCCTGGGCCACGCTCCCCTCGCCGTGCCACATCATACTGAGGGCACTGAGCGGCCACCAGCTGCTGATAAAACGTCCAGGGATGTCCCACACGGTGAGCAATGCCTTGGCGATGCGCCTGGGCAGCGGGGCCGCGCCGATGGCGTGGGCTGTGGGGCTGTGCCAGTGGCTCAACCTGGTTCATCCCATCTCCTGTTCCCATGGGCCCACGGGGCTGC
The DNA here is from genome assembly GCA_013396935.1 of Baryphthengus martii. Classification (NCBI taxonomy): domain Eukaryota; kingdom Metazoa; phylum Chordata; class Aves; order Coraciiformes; family Momotidae; genus Baryphthengus; species Baryphthengus martii. The sequence goes on along the minus strand of VWZK01019812.1, from coordinate 215,406 downwards.
CCTCGGTCCCTCCACTCTTGTCTGAGAAGCAGCTCCACCATCACCTTGCGGCGAAAAAAATTGACAATAAACCTTCAGGATGAGCTCAAACGTTAAAAACAAGTGAAAGAGAAGGCAAATAAAGACAGTACACCATTCATTGGCTGTATTTAGAAGGCTGCCATGGGTGATGGTGCCGAATCACGGCTGCTGGATCTGCTGAATTTTGCAGAACTGGCAATACTGCAAAACCTCCCCGCTTATCGCTCCTTCTATGTTGCCTCTCTGATCTGCCTGTGAGCCTGCCCCTGCCCAGTCTTTTTTTTTGCAATGTACCATATTCCTTAGAAATTCCACTTCTCCTGCCCAAGTCCCTTGGAAATCCTGCCCTTGGACCATTCCCTTGGAAACAGAAGTGCCGTAACTCTCATGTGTCCCAGGAGCAGCAGGACAGGCTGTTCTTTCACCTCCTGGCATCACTGACAGGTAAAAACCTGAGCTGTGCCTTGCCCTGGCCTGTCCTCCTCATGGGACAAGGACCGTCCCCATGGGAGGTGTCCACAGGCAGCTTCCGACACTTCTCCACCAAAGACTCAGCCATGCACAGGCTGCCTGGATTCAGATGGGAGCTGCGATATGGGGCTGCTACGCCAGGATGGCCAGGCCAATTCAGCACCCTGCTGCTGGTGACTAAGGATGGATGCCCAGAGAGAAAACGTTAGAAGAAACAGAGCATCAAAGGGTGCGGGGCATGGTTCCCTCCCATACGGGAGCTCTGGGGCTGGCCGATGGGGCTTAAAGCTGGGCAGATCCACCACAGTTCTCAGGAGCATCTAGGTCATCCTGCAACCTGGCCAACCACAGCAGAGCTGCTCAAACCCTTCCAGAGCAAACTGTTTGGTGAGACTTATAATTCAGATCACTTTTCTCTGTGGAAGTAACTTTAAAGGGAAAAAAAACCCTCAGAATTAAGCTAGAAGGGAAAGGAATCAAAATTATGATTATTCTGGCTTCAAACCCTGGGGATGGCACACCAGGAAAAGCAGTACCCACTACTAAGGGCTGAATCAGCAGCAATTCATACAAAGCCTTCAAAAAATCCTAGGATAAGTTGTGCAAGTGCATGAGGAGGACCAAGAAATGCAGTAGGTGACAGAGGATGCTGCCATTAGGCATGAGATCTGCAGTATGAACTCCAGATGACCATATGTATCTTCCTCTTCTGGGAGAAGGGCAGAGATTTTTAAATCATGTGATTTTTTAAGCAATCTGATGCTGACTTCCTCTGCTGCCTTTGATCTGTTTTCAGTAATGACGTCTCATACTTTCAGCTAAGGTCACAGAAAGCCTTCTCCCCGTTGTTGAGCCGGCAGAAACATACCCTTGGCACTATGCCAACTCAGGCACCCACTTGCGCCCAGGTTTCCAGCAGACGCAACCAGGGCAAAGATTCACGTCCCCGTCTCGGTCCCTGTGCAGTTAGAAAGCCAGAGACTTTCTGCCTGACATTTTAGTGGGAGTGTTTGCCTGTGCACACTGGCAAAGTGGGAATCGAGTCTTATCTCAGCTAGTTAGTGGAGTTAATAAACATCAATTACATCTTGAGTTCTTTGCCTGCTTGAATGTACTTTATGGCTCAGCCTGGTTCTCTCCACCGCTGGCTCTGGTCAGCCCCTGCTCTTCCAGATGAAATCCTGCTGTTGTAGATGGCCAGACGCCTGTGGGTGCTGAGCACAGCCCAGCCTGGCAGCGGCGTGCTGTCCTGCTCTGATTCCAGCACACCGTGCTCTCACCTCTGCCTTCCTCACTCTTATCCAGGCCACATCTAAATCCAGCTGATACTTTCTGCCCCTCCTGCTTTCTAGTTTTCCAGGGACTTCTCATCTCTGGGCGCTGCCGGACCATCCTGTGTCATCCATCAGCCCATTTTGGGTGGTAGTAGGGGCACTGACAAACATGGTGATGGGACAAGTTGTGGCTTCTTTGATGCAGCAGCAGCCTGGGAAGAATGAGTCGGCCACATGGTGTTGCCGACGCAAAGGTGCCACACGGCCATCGGAGAGGCTGAGCTGAGCCGTCTGGAGACCTGGCTCCAGTGTGTGCCCTGGGAAGGGCATGGAACTGAGGAAATTCTGCAGCCATGCTTCCCCAAAAAAATAGCTGGCTAGCCTCCAGCAATTGGGAGCCGGTGGGATCTCATTCTGTGAGCTGCCATGTGGGACATCATACCCTCTCAGATGATTCAGGTCCCTGTGACGCTGCAGGTTCCAGGTACCAATTAACACACACTAATAAGGCATCTTTCAAATGCCACCTCAACTTCTCTTTCTCTCCTAATCTCCGGCCAGTGCTGGCCTTTGCAAGCCAAGTGAACTCGGCAAGGCCTGCAGAGCCCCACAGTAGCCAGGCACTAGCAGGTCCCCGTGCCTCAGAACATCTCTGGGGCAATGCTTCACACGGCCTCTCCCAAAGGGCTCCTCAGCAGATTCAGACCAACCCGACTGGCCGGGCAGGAGCGGGGTTTCGCGCTGCCAGCGTAGCACCGTGGCTTGGGTGTTGCCACCATGAATGGAAGCAGAGCCAGGAGGAAGTTGGAGGGCAGGGTCACGTCCTGCTGCCCCCTCAAAACCAATGGAAATGAGATTGCAGATAGCTTGTGGAAGAGTGAAGGCTCTCCCTTCTCCTCCTCAGTCCATGTCAGGTCCTGCACTCTCTCCTCAGGGCACAAGTGCCCTTTCTTCACCTGCCTGGCTGCAAAACAAGGGGAAAATGAGGATACGCCCCAGACACGCTGGGGCAGGGGTGGACACGAGCTAGGGGAGGCTGGTACATCCCCCGCCTGCTCTCCAGCTTTAGTTCGCTTTGAAAAAAAAGTAATTTATTAATTGCTTTTGAGATCTGAACCACAGGGCTCGGCACAGCAGAGGTCCCCAGCCCACCTGTCACCATGAGTCCCTGAGCAGGGAGGGATCCTCAGGCAGTGACAGGAGGTGACACGAGGTGACAAGGGGCACGGCGGGCCTGGCTGTGCCTCTGTGTCCTGCGTGCGGGTGCAGCGCAGCCCCCACTGCCACAACGGCACCGCCAGCGCCGTGCCACCATCCCCGGGGACTCGGTGCCACCATCCCCGGGGACTCGGTGCCAATCACCGCCGGCGCCACAGCCTCTCTGCTTCCAGGGGGTCATTTGCCGCTGAGAGGGTGCAGGACAACCCAGGGCCGGGCGGTCACCCGCGGTCCCCCCGCTGTGGGACATGCCAGCCCCGACGGCAGCTCCCCGCCTCGCCCCGCTGCGCCGAGAGCCGCGCAGCC
>VWZK01019812.1:140685-211547 GCA_013396935.1 Baryphthengus martii | reverse complement strand
CCAATGCGCGGCGCCGGGGTCCCCCGTGTGACGTCACGCGTTGCCGAGCGGGGCGCGGAGCGGGCGCGGAGCGGAGCGGAGCAGCGGGGGGGCAAAACCCGACAGGGGGAACCAGCCCGTGGAGGGAGGGGGCCGAATAGAGCTCGGTGGGCTCCAGGCGCCGCTGTTCACCGCGGGGGTTCATATGCAAACGCCACCGGGAGCCCCGGGCTCCTTTCCCCCACCGGCGCTTTGCCCTTGTTTTCCACGAGTTTCCCTGTTATTCTTTCTTTTAGTCTTTTTTTTTGTTTTTGTTGTGTTTTTTTTTTATTATTTCCTTTTTTTCTCTTTTAATTTTCCTCTTCCCTCCCCCAGTTTTTCTTTCTCTCTTTTTTCCTCCTCCTCCTCGAGCGTGTGCTGCCTTTTCTTTTTCCTTTAACTTTACAAAAGGATCAGCGAGTCCCTCACTGCGCATCTCCATCACACCATCACGCTCTCCTTGGCGCTCAGCCCTATGGCAGCTATAGGTCTCACGCAGGTGACGGTATAGGGTGCCCTTGTTCTGCGGGAACAGCTGCGTGCACGCAGCCTTCCAAGGAAAGGGATCCCGCTGCGGAGAAGCTGCCCTGCCGCTAAAGCTGCGGTGATGATGGGCAGAAAATCCTTGTTGTCCGCTCGCCCAGAACAAATCCCGTCTGCTTTGCTGTTTTCGAAAGTCGAATGAATATTGGGGTGTTTTGTTTGTTTAATTTTCTCACGTGCTCATTGTTTCGTAATGAGTCTGCAAAGCCGTGTGTCTGAGGAGCTGAGCGGCACCGCGGCCGGCGGCTGTCACCGGCAAAAATCAGGTTTGCGTGTGAAAGCAGCAGCACCGCTGCTTTGGGTATCAAGTGTGAGACTGCTGCTTTGGTTTTGATTTTGTTTTCTGTAAGAGTGCTCCTGCCTTGAAGGGGAGCTGTCAAAATCGTGCGTTTTGGGAGGAACGGTAGGATTTTTCTTGCCGTTGAGATGGGTAGTATCTGATCTTTTACACGCTCCATTTCAAAACGCATCATTTTGTGCAGTTCCTTGTTTGGAACTGGAAAATGAGCAGAACAGCAGGATAGAGGATTTTTAATTGCTAAATTTTGAAAAGAGCTGTTTGTATCCAAGCAGCTCCATTCCTGAGCACTTGTTTTCACTGAAGCTTTTACTAATAATCATCATGGTCACAGTACTGAAAATCTTCACTTTTATTAGGCAATCTGCAAAACCTTTCAATATTTAAATTTGCAATCAGAACATTTTAGGTTGGAAAGTCCCTTTTAACCGAAGATTTAACTACTGAACGTGCTGTTCAGAACATGACCATCATAAACCAGGCAGCTTTTACGTGTTGCTCCCAAACAAAGAAAAATGCTGCTGGGATTGGAAAACAATCTCTGAGCATAACAGGCCCTATCCAAACTGAGGAATAGCTGCAGAAGCAGGAGGGCTCTATCCTAGCACATATACGTAGCCTTACTGGGAAGAGATTTGCATGTGGAGCTCAGGTTATTGCACCGAGAAGATACGATGCCCTTTCTTTCGTCTGTCAGCACAGGAGTGATTGCTCAGTGCACCCCGTGCTGGCAGCGTTGATAATGGCTGGTCGCTCCACATTGTAGCCTCTAACCTGACAATTATCAACAACAGGGGAAAGCAGCTCAAAAAAGTTTGGTGATAGAGACCGTGGCCAAACTCAGTCACAGTCAGGCTTAGTGCTCACCTGCTTCCTGCAGGATGCCCAGGTCATTTGACCGTGGTGTCACGCAGGGCCGTAACGAGCTGTTTCGGTGTTACTCCCATCAGGAGGGTGGCTGAGTCACAGCCGTGTTGCTCTGGGTGCTGTACACGTAGGGGAATGACAGTGCCCTGCCCCAAGGAAATGCAGTCTTAAAAAAATAGAGGTGACAGGTGGATGTTTGCCTTCTCCTGGCCAGGACAGGGGATGGGAACGGGGCTGGGTGAAGTGCCAGGATGGTGTCTGGGATCAGCATCACAGCTGTGTGGAAGCTGAAGGGATTCTGGCCCCAAAGGCAGCAATTTAACAAAGGGCTATTATGACTGGGTGAACTCAAGTGGCTCTAGTAGTTTTACGCAGTTTCTAATAAACCACACTCAGTGTCTGCATTCGTTCTCCCAAGCCTTTTATGGCTGTACCAGGTTATTCACCCTGTTGAAACACTGTCCCAAGAGGAAGTGGATGCTATTTGTAGAGGGCCCCCATGGGAGACAGAGGCAACCCTGTCTCTTGTGGATCCAAATTCTCAGCTATCCCAGAGTGTGTCTGTCACACCTTCAGGCAGCAGAGGAGCAGCTACGAGGCCCTTTTCAGCCCTCAAATCACGTCAGTTTCCTACCTCTGCCTGCATGTCAGTGATGCAAGGTGTGTGGTGGATTCTTCCATGTCTAGGGCAGGACTTTTGGTTAAGGCACGAGTTTCCTACCTGCTTGATGCCCACGGAGAAATAAGGAGATAATTTTTCTTTATTTATAGTTCCCACATCCCATCGTTGTGGTTGTGAATAATAGCAGTCAGGCCATGGTTTGACTGGATGGTGTGGAAACAGAACTGCAGGGCTGAGAGCCACAGAGCGGATGCACTGTCAGGGCTACAGCAGGGGGAGACTATGCTGTGGAAGTGCCCTTACAAGACCCTTTCAGCACTATCAGTGAAACCACCCTTGTAGTATTTACTCACCTTTAAAAGATAGTGGAATAAAAATTATCTGTATTACAGTACAGTGATGGGGGAGGCTAGATCCTGTTATCAGACTGCTTGGGTAAACTGAAGTGTTTTAGCTACTGAATTATTTTTCCAGTTGAGCCTCTGGAAATGAGTAACAGTGCTGCCTGCCTGCCTGCTTGCTGCAGTTATCATGGCGAGACCACAAAACCCAATCCCAACACACCTTTTGAACTGACATGTACAGGTTTCCAGATGACCTGTTTCTAGAAATTTAAACTTGGTATCTAAGGAATAGAAGCATCACACGAAAAAAATTACAGTGGCTGTTTTCAGAAATGCATGTTGTGCTGATGGCAGCGCTGTTGGCGTATCTGTAACTTCTGCACATGCCATTTCATGAATAAGCATGGTTGGAACACTGTAGCAGCTGAAATACTGGAGTTTGGAAGATGTTTTTAGAGGGACCTGGAGTAAACTCAGCTGAGGTTTATTATGTGCCAAGCATCCCCTTTGTGTGTGTGGACTCACGCTTTTGTCAGTAGGAGTTGGGTAAACACGTGATGAATTCTTTGAATATGATGACTTACCTGTAATAGACATGGTACGTAATGTATACTGATCTCACTACAGATACAGACCTGTGTTGCCATATCCTCTTCTAAAAGCACGAAGGCAAGTAAGCCTGTGTAACAGTAGTGCCCTTTTTCACAAGTGTGCACACATGGGACAGTGGACTTTGGCCCCTCACAGAAGATAGCTTGATCTTCAAGTGCTGGCTCTGCTTATTGACCATCTGACCAGGAATAACAAATGGCTGACCTTAGATTTGTCCTTTGCTCCTGAACAGTACTCTGCGAAGTCAGGAGAGGAAAACTGAGCCTTGAAAGTGAGTCAACAGTATCTTCATCATGTGTCTCCTCCCATTGTTTATGTGCTGTTTGGGGTCTTTTTTTTTTTTTGACAAGCCAAAGTAAAGAAGTATCAGAGACCTATAATCAGTGGAGGGCAGAAGGAGCTGAGACTGCCTTCAGTCTGTGCACAGAGCTCCCATTGAATCAATGAGAGTAGAACACGTGGCTCAAGGTTGGTATAGATAGATCTTGGGTCTTATGGTGATGTGACATATGGAGCAGTACAGGGCTCCTTTATTTATATATTTTTCATCCAGCTCACAATAAATCCCTTTCATTCCTCCTGGTTCGTGACCTGGCCACAGTGATTCATGTGTTAGCCACTTCCAGGTTGGGTTATTTTGACTCACGCTGTTTGGACCTCAGCATACAATTCAGAAGGAAGCCACAGCATGAGAAATGATAGGGCAGAGGTAAAACCATGGGACTGTACCAAAAGCACTGCTGAGAACCCATCACATCCTTTGTCAGCAGAGTATCCTGAGAGCTGGCGCAGGAACACCTTCTGCTGTTGGCTGGAGAATCCTACCTTCTTCCTATTTAGCTAAAGCACCCCATCCTGTATATGATATATTTTTTTCTTATTTCTCTTACTTAATTTTGCAGCTGGGTCAATCAAGTGACTTGACGAAAGTCTCAGACTAAGTTGCTGACTCAGAATAAATTGGGGCACAGTGCAGGTCTGAAAACAGAGCAACAGGTCTCCCAGAGGAAGGGAGTAAGTAGGCTGAAAGAGACGGAGCACGTGTGGCTGTAGCCTTATTGATTGGCAGAGCTTGGTCTTTGAATCAGAGTATACAGCATGTGCTTTATTCCTGTTCAAGCTCTTGGATGTCCAGGTGGTTTGGCTCTGAGAAATGTCTGTCCTCACCAGTGGATGAGTTCCAGGCACCAGTGGGAGTGCTGAAAGGGATTATCTGATGCCTTGTGAAAGAATGAGGCTCCCGGAGGATGAGAAATGAGGCCACGTTCTATAGGCAGTGTAGGTGCCTTACTGAAGGTATTGCAAGCATTGGAAGGATGTTGAGTAGGTAGGACTTGGGATGTTCTCCAGCCCACTGCTACATGTCCTCCAGTGCTGAGCTATTATGGTCAGGAGTACAGGAACAGAGACCTAGTTGATACAGTTTGTGATGGGAGGTGGAATATCCAGGTACTCCAGAGACGACGTTCCCCTGGCTAGAAAAACTGAGGAGTTTTATGGATCTGCTATCCCCTGAAATTTGGAGAATCTGTGCCTCTTTTCATTAATTTGACAGCAGCAGAGAATGATTCCTACTGGGGATCTCTGTGCATGCCCTGGTTGCAGGAGTGTTAGGTTTCAGGTCTTTGAAAGCAATATTGAGGATTTGCAGGGTTTACGTGAAGGTGAACAAAGGAAGCTCTTGCAAGTGTTGCCGTCTTTATGTTCCTTCCAGAGGTTGCGAAGAGGATTTTAGAAAAAGCCAAAGAAGGGCTGGAAAACTGGACAGTTTAGCCAAAGGCATTGCCCTTACTGACAATAACTTCGACATTGCAAAACACTGTGTTATTTTTCAGTCTTGTGTTCAGAGCAGAGGGTTGGGCATCTTGATTTGTGAGTTGTGTTCCTGTTCCACCTCTAGCTTAGGGTGTGTCTTCAGGCGTGCGATTATGCTGCTTATGCCTCAGTTTCTCTTCCTGCAGAGTGGAAAAAGAAGAACTAATGTCATTGCAGGTTTGAGAAGCTTAAAACATTACTTTCTGGAAAGCTCATTGAAGATTTCCCTGATGGAAAGATGGTACTTTAATGCAAGTGATGGTGATGTTGGTAAAAAACAGACCACATCTGTTCTACTTGATTAAAATAGTACAGCAGCATTTCAGATGTAAATATTAATTGATTTCTGCACTGCAGATTTCTTCTTGGATATTTAAATTGTTGCTAAGGAGGAGGGAAAGGCTATCAGGGAGATTAACAAATCCATTATTAAGGCTGGAAATGGAGGACTGCCGAAGTGCCATTTAATAAAATGTAAAAAGCCCCTTTCTAAAGGGCGAAGCAGCAGAACGCACAATGAAAGTGAATCACAGCTGCCAGAAGGGATGCCAAGCAGCAAGCACTTATAATCAGAAAACTGTACTTACAGATCATTCGGAGCTACTAAATTAAATGATCTCATTCTCCCCTAAAATACTCTTCCCTTCGCCCTCCCCAGCATTGCCTGTGGATTGCTCAACCACATTTAAAATGTGACTTTGGGAGGGGGGTTTGGTTCAGCAGTTGAATACCATCGGGCCTCTTCATGCCATTCACTCTCCAGCCGCTTTTATTTCTCTCACATATGACTCTGGCATTTTGCAGGCTGACCTGCCCGCACAAGCACTTGGGATGGCAACTAAAAGATTTTGCAGATCTGCTGTGGCTCTGCGATTGACTTGCCCGACTCTTCAGGGCTCCTTCCTTGGCAAGAGGTCCTACAGTTTATTCGCAGTTTTGTCTTTGTTTCACACAGAGGTTTTTTTTGTTGTTTTTTTTTTTCTAATTGTACGTTGTTTACTTCAGAAACAAAGACTTGGAAGCTGAGCTGATGTGTAAATGGAAGAGCTCATCCTACATCATTTCATGCAGAACTGATCCTGCTGTTGCTTCATTCCAGTGCTGATTTAATTCACCAGGTGTTTTAGTGTCCCCCTCCTTCACATTCTCTTATTTTGTATCTTGAACTAGCTTCAGGAGGCTGACACTTTGGTACGTTCTTAAACTACTTCATTTTCCAGCCGTGCCTTTCTGCATTTAATCCCTAAAGTGGCGCCACCTATCTCCAAATGTGACATCAGAAAAACTAGTGGCGGTGGATGCTGACAAGAACCTGTCTTGCAGTGATTTGGGGGGTTTATCATGGATGTTTGGGGGGGGTTGTGTTTTGTTTTGTTGTGGGTTTTTTTTTTAATGTTTAGTTTTGTTAATCCTGAGAGGCAAATGGCTCCCTGGTTTCGGAAGCAGATTAGAGGAAGCACAATTAGAGCCCAGAAATGCTCTTGCGTTAACCCCACTGTTGCGGAGCCGTGTGCGCACCTGCGTGCTTTTCCCTCTGTGAGTAACCCAGCATCCTATAAGTACTCCCTGAAACTGCTCAGATTTGAAACTTTCCATGTGCTTTTAGCAGTCTGCTCTATTGGCAGTTTCCAGTGTAGATAGAAAAAAGTGGGGAGAGGGAGAATACTTCCTTCCTGGACTTCTCCCCCAGACAAAAGCCAGTTTTTACAATTGCTATGGTCTGGCTCGGTGTCGGTACGTGAAGGGAGGCCGTCCTGCTGGAGCACAGGCTGGGGCTTCTGTTCCTGCAGTACAGGTTGGGGGTGATATGGCCCTGAAGGTGTCCCAGCTTCCTTTATTCTTCAACTGTCCCATCTCAAGAGAAAGAAAACAAATCAACCCTTTGAGATTCAGAGATGAAAAGGGCTGTGTAAGAACGGAACAGTGGTATTATTTTTACCTCCATCAGCTGCAAGCCTGCAGTTTTCTGAAAAAACCTCAGAAATGGTGAATCAGCAAAATGTCCTTAGAAAAAGTTAGCTACCCTGAATCCACTGTTTTTCAGGCCTTCCTTCTCAAGCTTGGTGCTGCCAACTCTTGCACAAGATCTTCATCACAAGTCTACTGATAACTTTGTGCTGTGCTTAAAGCTCTTGCTACCAGATGCAGGCCATTAATTGAGTATCTCAGCTTTCCTGTTTGTTTTTTTTAAGGTACTTTTCCAGCTGCCATTCTGGTGGAGGAATGCTTGCAAGTGTAACCAGGCAGAACCTAAAGGTTCAGATCCATGAAACATAACCCTAGTTAGAACTACAAAAAAAACAAAAAAATCCTTAGAGGGTTTCTAAGTCAGTATCAGTTTGAGATTCAGATTTTAACTCTGGATGTTCTCATCCTGATTTTGAATGTTCTCCAATTGTTCTCTTTATAAACGTAGATCAAATATTTTAGAGACCGGTATAATACAATTAAATGCTAGTTATTTTTAAGCCCCATTCCAGCAAATGCTAAAGTAGTTGGTGAAATTCAGTCACAGAAGTAACCATGACGGTTTGTGCCTGTATGAAAGTCAGGACACAAATACATTATCAAGGTGTTGAGAAGAGTAAAAATGAGACTGCAAGGTGTAGATGTGGCAGTATTTATTAAATGTTGAGATGGTCACTGTTGTTACTTGTTGACGTGCTGCTTCAAATATACAGAATGGTTGCCCTCTGTGTCATCTTTTGTATGTGATCTTGAAGGGCTGTGTTCTCCTTAAAAAAATGGGTCTTGCACCTCTGTCTCCTATCAGAAGCAGTGAATCGGTTGCTCCAGGTGTGACTTCTGAGCCTGGCACCTTGTCTTTAGTTACATCTCTACAGGTGAGATGTAGAAAGCTCCCACCCTGTGGCTGCAGCTTTTTCTGTCGTAGCCTCTCTTTGCTTTATTCTTGCCACAGTCGGCACTTCTTCGTGCGGGGAGCCCTGGTGTTTGCAAGAAGAATGAAGTGTTTGCAGGTCCCTCCTAGGCGGTGCCCGCCTGGTCCCTAGAGTGTTGGTGGAGCTCTGTTGTGCAGGCTGCTGTGGTGTGGCGGGGGCTGCTGCTCGTGGGCGGCTGCCCCTGCGGGCACTGGCAGCGGCCAAGAGGGAAGCCGTTCCCGCTCATCACCCCACCATTTACAGCTGAGCATATAGACTATGAGCGCCGCAGGGTTTGTGACGCTGGGGCATCAGGGGCTGTGAGCTGGCAGCGAGGGAGTAAGGACAGGGCAAACTACGGTCATCTCAGGGCCTGGGTTGGAGCACAGTCATCTCTTCAGGGCCTGACCACCATCATCTCAGAGCCTGGCAGGGCATGGAGCCGCCACCTCAGTGCCTGGGTTGCGGCACAACCATCTCCTCCTCGGGGCCTGGGCACGGAACCGNCTCGGCGCAGGTTGGGGGGAGCTGCGGGCCGGGCTGAGCCGGAGCGGGGCTTGTGGGTGAGCAGCGCTCGGCCGCGCGGTAGGGACGGGTCTGGGTCAGGAACGGCTCTGGGCAGGAACGGCTCTGGCTTCGCTGCCTCCTCCGGGGGGAGGATCCCGGTCCCTGCCCTTCCTCCGGCATTTCCTCGCGTGTTCCCTTGCCGCTCCGTGCGCCCACTTCTCGCTCTCCCAGGAGAGCCGCCTGCCCCTCCTTCTCGAGACAAGAGAGCTGTCGGTGTGAGGGAGGCCCGGGTACTGGGGGGAGACGGCGAGCTCTCGCTCCTCCCCCCCGCAGCCGCCCCCGTTTCCAGCGGGGGAGCTGGGAGCGTGGGGGCGGAAGGGGGCCCCGGGCTGCGGAGTCCCCCGGCTGCCGACCTGGGGGCCATGGAGCAGGTCCAGATGATCAACATCCAGCGGCTGCTGGAGGCGGCCGAGTATCTGGAGCGAAGGGAGAGAGGTAATGGGGGGAGGAGGGATGCTGGGGTAACAGCCCTCCGTGGGGAGAATGGGGTTGGGGTCAGAGATCCTGACGGAGCAGTGAGAGTAGCCCTGGAGAAGGGGATCAGAGCGAGCGTTTGCTGGTGGGCTGGTGGTAAATCCTCAACAGTGAGGGGTTTGATGAGGGACAGGGCTGACAGGTGCTCCTGGAGGTGGTGAGTGAGGTGGATTGTGTTTGCAGAGAGGAGGAGGAGGAGATTGAGGTGAATGTGATTTCTGGAAGGAAAAGTGGGGATTGGTGTGAAAGTTCCCCACTGAGCAGGAAGGATGGTGGTGGCTCTGGCTTTGCTGGGACCTTGATAGCACAGGGAAGTACGTCTGGTTTGCCTGGCTCAGATAGCTTGGACAGCAGAGAGATAAGGCACTCTCTGGGCTATCATGTTTTATTTTGATGTTTTCAGGTGTTTGAGTGGTGGTGTCCTTCCTCCAAGGTTAGCAGAACCTTTATGCTCCTCTTCCTCGCTTTTCTCCACCTCTCAGTCCACTTCCCTATGAACTCATCATCAGTCATTTCCCTGAGCTGTTGTGGTTAAGGGCCTCCCAAGCTAGGTTGTTGGGTTGGTGGTGAGGCATGCCTGCTGACTCTATTTTTTTTTTTTTTTTTTTTCCCCTGCTCTGCCTGTTGATTCTCGTGCAGAGTGTGAACATGGCTATGCCTCGACCTTCCCCTCAGTTCCAAGTCCTGGACTACAAGATCCAAAGCCCACGCGGAGGCTGAGCCGGGCAAGAAAACACAGCGGCAGTGGCAGCAGTGCAAGTATTGCCAACAGGTATGATGCGAGCAGGAAAGCATGGGGTGCAGGGCTGGCTGGGAGCATGAAGCTGGAGAAGAAAGCTGGAGGCAGAGGAGAAAAACTTACCCTGTGGGGAAAATGGGAAGTGTGTGAGCGCGGGGAGATTCAGAGCTGGGGCACACAAATGCAGCATCCCTTCTGGATCTATCGCTCTGAGAGCAGAGGGGACACGGGGGAGCTGTATCTAAAGTGGCACTGCCAGCTGACTCTGTGCCAAGACTCAGATGCTGCAGAGGGAAGGGGAATAGGGAGATCTCCTCCTAGGGTTTAGGGTGGAGGTAGGCAATAGCTATTGCCGTTATATACAGCTGATGTATTTCCGACCCAAAAGTCACGGCTTTTAAGGGATAGTGTGCATGCAGCCTGGCTGCTTTGGGATTGTAATGACAGGCATGATTTGAAGCAAGGAAATGATGTTTTGAAATGGATCCCCTACAACAAATGGGAGAGAGGGAGATGACTGGCTGTTACATATGTGTTAAAAATTCAGTTCAGGAAAATGAAGCTGTCTTTCACTCTGCCTTTCAGGGCAGTGGGATTTCCCAGCTTTCTGTTTGCTTGGTAATTGTAGAACTCCACGTTTTTGACATTCCTCTTATTATACAGTGCCATATTTCTTGATTTCTTAAATCTAGAAGAGACAACAGGATTAAGCCGTATCATTTGGTGCTGTGGTCGGATTTGCCTTTCCCCTCTCACTCCTGTTCTTTTTATTTTGTTTTGCTCTCTTCTGTAGAATTGTTCAGACCTTTTTGAGACCTCCTGGGACAGAGAAACTTTAGAAACATAAACTATAATTTTGAAAAAGCAATTGCAAGCTTGCTTTTACGGCATCAAGGCCTGTGCAATCCATAAAATGGTGGCAGGTGGCTCAGGTGATTAAAGCTTTCTTAAGGCCATTGGGAAGGACCTGTAAAGGCCTCAGGGAAAGGTGCCTTTGCTCGCAGTGATTCTGCTTCGGCAGCATTTGATAATAAAGGTTGTTCGAAGTGATGTTAGGACACCTTGATGTGGGGAGGTTTTCTTCATTAGGATCAGTGTATCCTGAGCTCTTCGTATCGTGCCTGTTTATATTTGCTTCACTTCTTCATCCAGCCTCTCCTAATTTCAGGGCCGTTGTAGCCCTTTACAGTTTCTCATGAACCAAAGTCCCAAATCCCAGTGACTCTGTGTTGGGAAATGATGGCAAATGCTGAGCTGAGATGTGTATTTTTCCCCTCTAGGTTTCTCACATACTATTTTTCCATCCCACACCTCTTTCTCTCAAAGGCCTTTGTCATGGCAACCTGCCCTTCTCCAGAGGAGGGCTGGAAGCACATCCCCCTCAGGAGCCCTCAGCACGGAATCCAGCAGCCTGCCGGCTGGAGAGGGATGCGGTGCACTCCGTGTCCCTGGGGCTGGGCGCCCAGCGCGCCCCACCGGCACAGAGCTCCCAGGCACAGCTCTCCTGGGGCACCTCCCTGTGCTGGGAGCAGCCTGCGGGGCCACTCAGGGTCACAGGCTGGATGTATCTGTGTGGTGGGGATAAAGGCATCAGAGAAGATACTTTCTAGGCTTTTGAAAACCTTCATTATACAAGAAATCCTGAGGCCGAATTGCATCTTTGGAGCGAGAGCGTTGCCTGGTATGTGGCCTCCCATGCTTGTTTCGGCCTCAGGGAGTGACCGGTGCCAGGTCTGCTCCAGGCAGAGACCAGAGCAGGTCTTCTGGGGAGCTCAGAGCTTAGGTGCACAGTTGGAAATGGAAGTTTCTTTCATCACAAGTCGTAGCATCTTGCACTTGCTGTGGGAGATAGCAGGCCTTCCAGATGGCTGCAGTGCCGGCAAGTGACAACTGTGAAGTTCGTGGTGCCTCCGAAATCACTGCAGTGTGTTTTGTGTGACGCTGAGTATAGCATCAGCCTGGTTTAAGGAAGGCTCTGTATCATCCCTTCCTGTTGAAATCAGAGAGACAGTTCACTAAGCTCTGTCTAGTGAAGTTTGAATGGACTTTGAATTAAATATCAAGCCCTTGATGAGGGGCAAAACCTACATTTCATGTGTGGACAAGAGATCTTCTTAGATTGGTTTTGTCTCAAGGTGTTTGATTAGTGTAGAGAAATTAGATCTTGTGCAGATTTTGTCATTTGAAAGCCTCCTGTAAAAATGTCTCTTGAGCAACCTTGGCAAAGCACAGTTGTTGGGTTTTTCTTTATTAATACACTTTTAGAAATGGACACATGCATTCTTGCTGAGTGTTGTGCAGGGTGTTTACAGATGCTCTTTAATTCATGGTTTAAATCCAAGTATTTCCCTTCAGCATTTGCAGCCCAGACATGACAGCTATTTCTTCCCAGCAGGTTCTGTGCTGTCATGGCACAAACACCCAGAAAGTTCTGAGGATGAGGCAGCCCAGATCTGGATGGCAATGGTGGAGTGAATCTTATTCTTACAGAACTGCGATGGTCTCCCAGTCCCGGCAAAATAATTTTTTTTTTCTACCCCAAATTGGAGTGTGCAGATAAGAGGGAAAACACTGCCTGATAATTTCTGATTTCCGTGATGTATTTTTAGAGAAGGCTGCTTTGGCTCAAGTTCTCTCTTCTTTTGTCTCAGTTGTGCGGCGGGCAGCATGCGAGCTGGTGCAGAGGTGTTCCCCTCTGCAATCCTTGGGACGTTATCTATGTGTACATGTAGTGTTGGGCACGAGTATTTTACAGACCTAGTGTTGCATGCTGTGAGTTAAAGCCTGAATATATTAAAAATATGCAACCTTGCTTTAGCCAGGGATATTTAGATACTGAAAGTAACCCACCTGCAAAAATATGTATATAGATATGTAAAATATCACAGTCATTGTGACCTGGAGTTCATAATAAACACAGAAAACTTATTTTTTTTTTTTTAAATCGCATTTAACGCATAGCTAAAAGCAATTGAATTGGCTAACTCATGTTAGATTAGAATTTTGCTTTTTTTTTAATTTTCTCTTGACGGAAGTATCTTCTTCATTTTGGACTAGGATGAGAAATTAGAGATTTATTGTAAGATATAATACTGCTTATTTCATGTTTGCTCGTTCTGAAGATGTTTCTGGAACAGAAGCTGAGCTTTAAAACCTTGCTGGAGCACTCCATGCTGGGAGTACAGTTCTGTGAGCACATTAACTTGCACGTGATGTCACTGGAAACTGCTCTTACGGACTGTACATATGCAGTTCTAAGTAGACCCAGTTATTTGAAAGGTTCATTATAGTTAGGATTAGGTGGGTTTGGTATTTATACATTTTGGAAAATAATTGAGAAGACTTTTTAATCAATTTAAATTGTCGTGTCAGCAGGAAATAAAATAAACAGCAGGGATGCTAAATGATTTTTTTCTTTCCCCCCCAATAATACAATCAGTTTAATGAAGTTAGGATTTATAACGGAATCCGAAATTACGTTACAGTATTAGATCGTCATTTGTGTTTTGTTTTTATTTAGACTCTCAGGCATATAGAAGAGCCTGTTATTTTTTGGTCTGGTCCTGGGAAATTGCCAAGCACCCTCCCAGAGGCACTAGGAGCCCTCTGCTCTCCTGGGAGGCTTGTGTTGTTAAGGGCACTCAAAGAATCTGTTGCTCAGTTTCATGGGGGAGGGTTTGATCTCTGTCCAGTTTCTTTTTCCTTTCATTTTTCTCTCTTCCCATTATCCTCCCTTGTGTCTGAGGCTGCTTCCCAAGGGCTTTTCAGACATCTACAGTCCAGTCACAGGTTGCCTGTAGAGCTTGGAATCAGCAGCTGTGATGGGTATGCTAAGATATTTTGGACATGGTGTCTTGAAATTCTGGATGTCTGAGTTTCTTTACCCTTCTGGCTATTCTAGTGGTGCAGAACCTCACTTTCTCCCCTGCATTCTCCTTAGCTCCATTTGATAATTTTTTTTTTTTTCACACTTCTAAATCCCTTTGCTTGGTTTTGTGCTGAATCTTCTCTGTAGCTCACCCCTCTTAAAACCTTTGAAGCTGTTTTTGAGAGTAGGGATGGGAGCTGTACTATTGAAACCCTCAGGTTCTCGTGGCATTAAGCTTAAGTTTTCTCGCCATGTCCCTGAGCAAGTATGGGGGCAGGTGGATGTGCAGTGAGTACCTCATGTGCCTCAGGTGATGGCTTTGTGTGCCACAGGTTCGCAAACATGGGCGCAGAAGCTGAAAGGATGTGGCATGTGTAGCTGCAAGCCAACCTTGGCTGTCTGGTGTGCAAGAAAGCCCGTTTTACCAGAACAGCAGTGCTGTGCAGCTGTACCTCGCTGTGCAGGGGAGGAGTAGGGGCGTTGGTGGACACTTGCCTAAGCACAGTTTTAAATATATTGCATAGAATATATTATTTTCTGTCACAGGAGTTTCCCTGCCCTCCCCTCATTGTGCTGATGACTGAATACCTGGCAATTTTCAGTCCTTCCTGCAGCCTCTGTAGTTAAGACAGTGCTGTAATTCTGATGTTATTGGGGGACAGGAGGCACAGGGGGTTTTGTGTAAGATTTGCGTGTTTTGTGTAAGAAATTCCCAAAAGAGCAAATCACTGTGCCAGCCCATGTTGATCTGCTTTTATGTACAAAGCCGCTACGCCTTTCTTCACGTCACAGAGAGCTGGTTTCTGAGGCTTTTTCTTGACAGCTTTGCTGCTTCCTAGTCTCTAAAAGTTATTTGTTTCTGGATGATACTTTATTTATTTGCTTGTGGGGTTATTTATTTATTTATTTATTAGCCGCTTACATTGACACTGGATGACACCTTACTCCACTGCTAGTAGGAGTCGAGTTTTGACTCGCTGTGTATAGGTGGGTTAGAATCTGGCCCTTGTGTAGTATGTTGAGCATAGAGACTGAAGCTTTGTAGTGCCAGAGAGCTCTTTTCATGGCTCAGGACTTGGCTTTGCTTCATAGAGTACAAATCCACGTGTGTAAAACAGAGAATGGATGAGACTTACTGTGCTGTGTTTTAGTGTATACAACATTTTTCTAATGTACAAACAGCGTGATTACTATCTGGAATCTTCATGCTGCTGTTGAAATCTTGTCTAGAATTAGTTGGAGATGGGGTCTTGCCTTCCAGTAGAGAGTATATATGTGAATATGCCAGCTGATTTTTTTGAGAAAGGAAAACTAGACAGGCTGAGCTGTTAAGGATTGCTTCTCTCTCAGAGCTGTGGAGAGGGACTCGCCAGTAGTATTGATTATAGTTAGGTATGAGCATGACTTCTTTTTGAGAAAGCATAGTGACAGTTTGAGTGTTAGACTGGGAAAATGGCTTGCTGGGCCATACACGAGAGGCGGAATCACCCCTTGGTAAAATCCCCCTCTCTTGGGTACTGGAATGCAGCTGATCAGAGCAGGTTGGCAGGTAGGGCTGTGCTGGAACAGCTCAGCTCAGCCTCAGCACGTCCCGTCTGCCCGTTTGATGTCATTTGCCCCAGTGCAGTCTACAAGTGTAGGCGAGTCAGTCACAGTGGTGCTGGAATTTCTGAACCTGCTGGCACTAAGTTGTGCCTTTTCTTGTCTCTGCTGATCTACATCAGCAGCTGAGATTCTGCTCGACGATTTGGGAAGGAAAAAAATAAAAATACGTAGGTGAGGTTTTGTGTATGCAGTGTCTTTTCAGTGATGTTTGGCTTTGCGTTACTGCAACTGGCAGGTTACCAGGCAAAATACAGAAAGTGAGGGTGAATCCAGCAAATGGCATGAGAAGTGTAAACCCCACTCCCTAGTGAGGAGTGAGGCCCCCAGAAGTCGCAGGGCTGATGTAGCAGTTTCCATGGGGGAACCTGCTGTGTTCCCCTTTGTCACCCTGTTTATTTTAAAGCCCTCCAAGTGGGAAGATCCTGCGGAGCTGTGGCGCATGCTTTCCTTTTTATATTAGTAATACAGCCACACATAAGGAGATCTGTGTGGCAGGGAGCCTGTGAAGAAACCCATGATGCTGGGCTGACTTTTTACTTCGATGTCTTCAGTAGGTGTAAAATTTAATTTGTAGTCTCCGAGTTATGCAAAGAGGCCTTTGTGTAAGCTAGAAGCAGGCCCAGTTGTTGACGTTATCTGCAGTTTAGTTGTAATTCATTGCTGCAGCATCTGTCTGCAGTGAATTGTTGTTCTCTGTGGCTGAAGGCTGATGATCCCTCTGTCCTCTCAGATTTGGGGGAAGCCTCTACAGGAGCATGCTGCTTTGCAGCAGTAGGACTGTTAGTCAGGGCTCATGCTGTTCCCGTTGCGGCTCTCCACCCGGGCACTCTACTGCCATGGGCTGATCAGAGTCGCTGATAGCAGTGCTGGCACAGTGACAAGAAACTTCAGATTTTGGTGCTTAGGGTCTGTTGAAACATAAAGGTTATTAGCCCCAGCTCTTAGAGAGACTCATTGCCCTGGGATGATCGGGAGAATATTTGAACCAAACCTGGTCATTTGTTTCTGGAATTCCTTCTTTTTCTCTTATCACTATATTCAGTGTACAGTCAGTTCCCTGGTTTAGGTAGTATTCCTTGTTTGTCAGGGATGTGTGTGTTTGTTTTTCCCCTCTTACCACTTTTGTGCCCCTTTTGTATCTTCTCTGTGTCAGACCTCATCCACAACGCATGCAGGGTTTTATCCTTCATGCTTTTGTTTAACCTGACCTGATCCTTTGCTTGACAGTGAATTGATTGTCACCTGTAGTGTTGTTTCCATCTGCTGCCCTGTTTTAGGTGACTGACTTTTTTCTCTCTCGCTTCTGGTTGATCTTTCAAATCTCTCTTTCTGACCCAAACAGACCAGTCTATGTCATGCTGTCTTGCTTGTTGGTTGATCATCTCCTGATCCCTCCTGACAAACTTCTGCCCAGATTCAAAGACTGACTTCTGTTTGTTCTCCTTTTGAGAGTGTTGGCTCCTACTCCCTACCTCCTTTGAACCAACAAAGATAGGATTTGTTTTTATTGACTATTTTGGGCTCTCTTGATCAGAGGCTGTGGGTCTCTGGGGCTGTGCACTTGGCTGGCCTTTGCCTGCATCTCTTCTGTATGAGACACTGCCTTGTTGATCAGCTCCGAGGGAACAGGCCTGCTTTTTCCATTCTGCTGGATATATTCCCGTGTCTCATTTCTCTGCTTCCCGCTGTACTTTCGTTCTCTGATATGAAAGTGATTTCACTTCAGTTCTGTTGCTTTATATATCCAGTTTGAAGTAGCTTAGATGATTTCCAACATTATCTTAATTACTTGGTTTTCTACTTTGCTGCTTGCTCTATGACAAGTAGACATGTGGACTGAGAGCAATTCTTTTGCCTCAGTTTTGATTAAAGTTCCTCTGCATAAATAAGTTGATTATTTTCTGAACAGTTCTCGTTTATGTCCTTCCATCTGTTACACCATCAAGAAAGGAGAAGTTATGCAAAGGGACAGATGACATTGGGATTGCTGTTGAGACTGTTACTCAGTTGTCATTGCCCAGGCGCTTGGGCAGCCGTAAAGCAATGTATAGATGTGATAAGGTAAACGTGGCACCAGTTCTGGTTTGCCTTTGACAGTTAGGCTACAAACTACAGCAGTTCATGAACTGTTTCACAAGTAGCTTGGCCATCTGGGAGCAGTGGGAGGTAGCCACCTTGCTGCCTTCCTGTTAGTTGCTCCTGCTTGTGAGCCAGAACTATAAGGACAGAAGAAATCGGAGCTCTTCTGTTTTTCTCAACCTTCGTTTTTCATGAATCTCCCGGTTCTAGATGAGTATATGTCCCTGTTGTCAGAACACAACCCCAGAAATCAGGACATCTGGGTTCTCTCCTTGATATCGTTAGATCCTGTGCAAGTCTTTGTGCCTCAGGTTCCTTAATACAGTGTGTAGCTATCAGTGATTTTAATGTATTTTCAAGTATATTTCCCCTCCCTTCATCTCCAGGCACAGCACTGCAGCAATATAGATGTAACACGAGAGATAACTAACAAGTCTAAATAGAAGTGAAGAAAGTCTGGCCTGGCCCACAGCCATACAAATGCCATCAGTTTCTTTTCAAACAAAGTGCATTTCAGTCAGGTGGCGCTTACTCAAAAAGCCTCATTTTCCCCAGTGCATCTGAAGGCAATTTCTTTAGGTCAGAAGATGAGCGTTGCAGAGATGTACACATTCCCCAAACAGACTGTTGCTCTGCAGATGACATTGCTAAGGCTATTTCTGGATATGACCATCTTCCTCTAAAGGGTAATGTTATGTGTAGGAAGGAGCATGGTATAGGGCAAAGGGCTGGCATGCTGGGCCTTTGGATCATTTCCTGAGTCTGCTGCCGAAAGGCTGCAAGATCTGGGCACGTCAGATGACCTACATGGGTCCTACCATCTGTACATTACATGGTTCCCACCATCTGTACGTTGGGGTAATGCGCACACTTTCCTAATCCTGTTTTCAAGAAGCAGAATCGGTTTTGGAATTTGTGGCTGTTTGAAAGATGATGAAACTTAGGATCCTAAGCTTTCTAGGTAGATTTGGAAATTGCCTCCTGTGCCTTTATTCTCTTTCTGTCAAGCACTGCGATCTCTCCACTGTGCAAACACCAGCAACAATGATCCTGGTTTTGGTGAGGCCTTGGAGGAGACTGAGTCTGACCATGCAGCGAGACTCAGGGAGCCTACTGGAAGTCATCAGGGCAGGGACCACATAGAACTTTCTGCAGTGTCAGGCCTTACCCTGCTGTTGAATATTCAACAGAGAAGATTTTGTTATCAAAGATACTAAGGTTAGCAGGGGATGGATGAAGTTTGTGCCTCTATTCTACTTAAATAATTCATTTTGCTTCAAATGATCTATTTATGATGATCATGTAGGGAAGTTGTCCTTCCCAAGTAGCACTTGGGAGAGAACTGGGGGACGGCACAGACCTAACATTAGTAAGAGGAAATGTCTGTATTTTGCGGTGCCATGCCTTTCTCTCTTCTTGGGGGAGCTTGGAGATGCTATGGTGAAGCCACCTGACTTTTCTTCTCACCAGGTCCTGAAAAACATGCTTCTGTCAATGTATCAGAAAGAAAAAGTCAAGAATCTGTCTGCAAGAAGCTCAAATTCCCCTGCATCACGGGTCATAGACAAGAATCTTGCCTTGATGAAGGCAAAGAATGTACTTGGCTCTGAGCTGTGAGAATCTACCTGAATTTAGCCAAGTTCTAAATCATTATAGAAGATGCTGGCTGCTGCATGTCCAAGGGAGATGTGGTAGAATTTCTCTGCTGTATTAACCTCCCAAAATGAACATACATCAGCCTCTGTGTTGCATCTGTGTGCACGAGCCCCTTCTAATGTGGTTAGCTGTGGGCTGGGGAAGGAAGGAGGTGGTTTCTGTAGGCCTTTTGCTCACTTTTCACAGAAGTTAGAAGGTAGTCGAATGGAGCCGTGGATAGCTCATTGAAGATTTCGCTTCACCCCTGACCCCTGTCAGCAGCCCTCTACATCCAGCAAGTCCCTTTCAGCTCAGCTTGTTGTAGGAGACGCCCAAATAGTGTTCCTCATACTGTGATGATTTTTTTTTTTTTCCCCAAGGTATGAGCCTGGGATCTGAGCTGCAGAAGTGCTGATGGTGCACAGCCACAAGGGCCATCAGCGTGAGATGTGCTTTGAACATGTAAAAAGTGGCCCAGAAAATCAGGCCCTTGGGGGTCTTCATAGAGGCACTTGGAAGGACAAGAGGCTGCAACTCTGATTTCTCTGTTTCTTAGGTTCCAATTTGGAAAGCAAGGATGCTTGACAATAAACGTGCTTGTGAACTGCTGAGGCGCTGCTCTCAGTGAGCTTGTCAGAAAAGCCTGTAAGGAAACCACTGGTTCTGTATTCAGAGCAGGGCTTGGCTTGAGGCCACGCATTAAACAATGAAGAGAAAACAAAATATTGAATAGCTGCTTGTTCAGCAAACTCAATTCCTTTTGGCCACGGAGGGCCCTGTGTGAGGGAGTGTATGAGATGGGACGGTTTTCCCTAGCACTTTGGGGCTAGGACCAGCCTCTGCACGTAGGGTCTCAGGTGGTACAGAAGGCCCACACCAGCACGTTTGCTCCAAACATAGACAGCGTGGCAGGGGAAGCCGGCTGGGGACTGTTTTGCTGGCCCCAGATTGTAGCACTGAATGCAAAACAACGTTGTTGCTGTTGTGTTGCCCGGCTTGGAAAAACCATGCCGCCTTGTGCTGCTAACAGGGTGTTGCTCTGGTTTTGGGGAGCCCAGCTCTGGGACTGGTTGAGACGCGTGGTGCTCAGCAAGGAGGAGCTACCTTCCTGCTCTTTTCTCCCTTGTGCTGAGAAAGCAGAACCTGCACCAACAGAACAACGTGCCTTGTTTGGGGCTGCGGTTCCTTCCTCACCTGAGGTTTAAGGCTGACATGTCTGTCTGTTTGAGTTTTATCGGTAAACTAATAGTATTTTGCCTTTGACTCCCATTTTGGATTCTTTCAGACACCACTGCACAAGGTGGCAGAAGAGCAGGGTCGGCTCACTCGACAGACAGTGCAGTGGGCAAGATGTGAGGACTGGTTTCGGTTTGGGTGGTTGTTGACTGGGTTGAGGTTTTTTTTCCTCTTTCCCACTTACAGCTTACAATGGTTATGTTGGCTTTTTGCCTTTGACCTGAGAATCAGATGGCACAAATGTCCTTCTTAGCTGTCTCTCTGGGGTGCCTGAGAACAGCAAGCCTTACCTGGGGTTTAAGGAACCCAGACTAAGTACCTGGCTCTGCCACAGGCTGCCTGTGTGACCTTGGGGAAAATCGTTTAGAATTTCTATGTGTTGGTGGTGTCTCGCCTGCATCAAAAGTGTTAGGGAAGAGTTTATTGCAAACAGAAATAACAATTATGAGGAGCAGGTACTAAACTGAGAGGGGCTATGCAAATAGTGTAGGTTGCTTTGAAGACATTTACTTCAAGGGATGTGTGCAGTGTATCTTTTAAAGCTGGTTTTCAGTGAGTGTTGCAGGAGGCTTTCAGAGTGCTCTGTAGAAATCCCGGGTTAGGTGACTTTCTGCAGTTGTGAACAGCACAAAGGAGCTCTCTTCTCCTTGAGCTGAAAACAGACTGTGGGGCCACTTCTTCTTTTCCAAAGATGAACAAACATGAACAGATGCCAGTACGGCTGCGTCCCCTTCTCTGTTGGAGATGGAAAATGTGAACTTTGGAAAGGGTCTGGCTTGATCCTGGGAAAACAGCTTTGATCAGAGCCTTGGGAGGAATCAAATACCACATCCATCTAAGAGCAACAGAAAAACTAGCTGGAGTGTGAGGCCAGGTTAATCTGGTGCATCTCCGTTGGTGTCAGTGAGAAGGCAAAACAGTCTGTTCTGTCCCCTCACTTCAGCTCCTCATGGAGAAGCGTTTATTCTGACCTGAAGGCCAGACAGCATAGGAGGATCATGTACTGACTAAGGTAACTTTTGTCTCTAGTACTGCGTGGAAGGAAGTGTTTTGTTAGATTTCCTGAAAGGGCATAAGGGCAGCAGCAGCAGAACTTCTGCCATCTCCTGTTCATCCGCATACTACAGGAGCTCTTGGCAGCCCTGAGTACCAAAAGCTGTTGTGTTCCCCAAGGCTCCTGTGCAGCACTCTGAGAGCTGGGCTCGTGGTCCTCCCAGAGGTGAGGTGGGTTCACAGCTCTCTTAGAAACTCAGCCTGTGAGCATCTCCATCTGGGCAGAGACACTTGATTCTTACGCAGCTCTTGTTTGTCTTACCACTGGGCTGAAAGCTTCACACACTGTTACTGGTGGAGCTTCTCTGGAGGCTTCTCAGATTATGGCTGGTGCAGTTGGTTTCATAGACTGCTTACGGTGTTGACCCACTGCTGCTTGAAACCCTGACGCAACACTGGGCTTCTTCAGCCAGGAAGTTTTGTTTTGTGAACACAGGTGGATTTCACATTGGAAAAAGCTGTTGATCACTCTTGATTTTTGTTTGGTTTGTTTTGTTATTTGACTGTTTCCAGTAAGACTCATTTCTGAGGAGAAACTTGCATAAAAGAGAACGCATTAATATAGTTCATTGGTGCCAGAAGGGTTGGTTGATCTTGGCTTGGGGAATGGAAGGCAGCGTTTCCTGCAGGGGAGTTTGGTGGCTAAGTGAATGGCTGTCAACAGAGCCAGAAGGTAGGAGAGGTCTGTAAAGTGAAGGATGAGATTATGTGGTGTGATGATGCATAAGCATCAGAGGTGGCTGAACCTGAGTGAAATAAGACAGCAAGCAGTTGGCCTCGTCTGTGGTGGATGTTCTTACTGTTCTGCTGAACGTGACTCAGGTAACTGTGCCTCAGTTTGCATAAGGTGATGGAATATTTCTTGCCTGATTAATCTCTTGTTAAAGCAGAGGGAGGTCAGTGAATATGCAGGAGAAGCACTAGCTCTCTTGGCATTAAGGGCATGTAGTGGAAGAGGTAATTTTTGTTCCCACCGCCCCCTTTGTTTGGCAGGATTTATGGCCAGCAGCATCTCCTGAGCCACTGGTATCTCTGTTGTCATGGAGGTAGTGTTCTTGGTGCTCTAGGCTCCCCTGCAGCCAGGGGCTGGTGCCAGATACAGACAGGAGGGTGACCAGGTACAAGGAAATGACAGGGTCATTGGGTCTTAATGCCATCTGTGTATCCTGTAGGACAAGGATTCTCAATTGTTGTGTTTTCCCAAGAGAAAATAGTTACCTCACCAAGAAGTCAAACCAAAATGCAGATATGCTGCAAATGCATTCGTTGGGCTATTTATCAATATTAAATGTGTAAACCAGAAAGGTCAGCTGTGTTTAATGTCATGTGGCAGCTTTGTGATTTTAATTACAGTGAAAAACCCAATTACAAATGAATTCAGTGCTCTTTAGAGCTTATTCCTCCCTGACGTGATTTGTTTTGTTTGCTTACCTGCGCTCAGGGAAAGTTTGCCTCTGCCATGGTAGGAGAGATTTTCTTTAAATAAAGAAAATGGGATACGGTGACAAGTTATTTACAATGTCTCGTTCACTGGGGGAATTCAGTGTAGCTTAATGTTTCAGCAACACCTTGTTACAGGGTTGGATGGCAAGGTTGCAGGCAGAATCACAGTGACTGGCACAAAAAGGTTCCCGCATCTGACCTTAAATCAAGAGTAACTGACAATTGCTGCTTCCCTATTTCATCCTATTTTGTGTGCAGTTTCAGGTATCTGGGGTAAAGAGGAATAAAGTTCAGTTTCTCCTCTTTCAGCTTTTTATTGTTTAAAATCTTAATGGGGGCTGCTCTGCTGGTTTTGTTGTGGTTGGTTTGGCTTCTTTATGTTAAGCTTCTAAAACTCTTTCTTGACCTTTTCCCAAACTGTATTCAAAATGTAGTCAGCAGGATTCTCCTCTTACATAAAACATTCCTTCAGTTTTTAAGAGTAGTTATCAGTTTGGGTGTTTTAAATTTATTGTTAAAGAACTAACTGCTATAGAAACCTGACTTTTAACTGAGAACCCTGCGGATGGTTTGTGCTTGAACTACTTTGAAATTGCAGCTGAGGTTTTGGGCAGTGCCGGTACCTGCGCTTGGGCTTTTGTTTTGCTCTCTGAGCATGTCCGTACCCACAAGGCTGGGGCTTCAGCTTTGCGGGTGGGGACAAGGTCCTGCTTGCCCTGTCCGCCTGACAGCGGCGATGCGAGCTCCTCTGGTTTGCGCTCCGCGCTCAACAACAGCGTCCTTATTTCACTGGATGGCACTGGCTGTGACTGGCTACCAACGGCAGCAAAGCAGCATCACGCTGAACAGACCAGTTCCTTGCTGTTGTACGTGCAGTGTTAAAAGTGACCGCAAACCGTTCCTCGAGTGCTGCCGTAGCTTACAGCTGTGCTGGTCGTCCTGTACCATCAAAAAGCTGGTGATGGCGTGCAAGGATGGAGCTTTGATTTCAGTCTGGTGATGCTCTCTAGGTTCGCAGCTGATGGTAAGACCAGCTCAGTTAAAGAGGTCAAGTTACACTTTTTTTTTTTTTCCCCCCTGTGGTCTGGTTACATTTGTTTCTGTACCTATTTTAAATATTTTATCTTTTTTTCTGGGTATAGTATCAATAGAAATTCCTGTACTTTTCCCAGTTCACTAACAGCGCTGTCCTCATTTAATTCCAAATAAATCTTAGTAACATGTGCAGCACAAAGATGAGGGGAGAAAATTAGCCTCTAGATCATTAACTACAGAAAAATGAAATTAATAATGAACTAAGAAAAAAGTTTTTCTATGTATCCATTGTCCAAGCAAAGGGAAAGTGGCACAGAAATAAGAGTTAATGACTAGTGGTAGTGGGGAATCAGTGCTGTATTGTTGTTGTTTTCCTAATTTCAATGAAAAGAAAAAATTTAAAACTTTTCCAAATGTTACCAGTAAGACTAAGGAAAGCAAAGGCAGGTAAGAAAAGTAACATCCTCATAGGATTCATTCAGCATTGCTGAGAGTCCTTCCTTTGCGTTCAGCTGCGGTGGGGAAAGTGTTGGGGGGTGGAAAGATTGGTCTTGCTTTTATCCTTGCCACAGATATGGTTAAAAGTCATGGCATAAATTTCCTGACTTGGTGAAAAGCCTGTGACCCCTCTCAGTTGTCTTGTTCATCAGAAGGCAGATAGGTAATAAAGAGTCTCCTGTGTGAGAGGAGCAGGGAGAACCTGCTGGTTTAATTTTGTTCACAGCAGTGGGCCAAACTTTGTTCTTTCATTGCTGGCCTTGATAATTGGCTCGATATAATATAGGAATTCAAACCATTGGGTATCTCTGACTTTATAACTGCTAATGTCACAGCCAAGAAGAGTGTAAAGTCTCCTGCAGGAACATGCAGTAAATAAGAACAATAAGTATGTTCCAAAGAACATATGGGCAGTGGTTTTAATGGGCCTTAACTCAGCCCTAGTGGGTTAATTTGCATCCAGGTTGCCTGGACAAATGGATTTTGCAGGTTTGGACTCCACGAGGATGTGGGTTTGGTTTGGGAGATTTTCTGGACTAAACATTATGTTTGTGTGTCTGATTTCTGGGAATCAGACTTAAGGGATACTCTCTTTTTGGGAGGGAAGGATTTGCTTTGGGAGTTTCCTCAACTTTAGGAGTTTGGCTATAGTGTGCCTTGCCTTTAGGGTGTCCCATATCCTGCTGCACAGGGTACCCTGCATAGAGACACGGTAACATTGTGTTTGTCCCCTGGCCACCAGCGGCTCTTGGCCATGGCTGGCTAAGACTTGTTTACCTTGTTTTCACAGACATCCGTAGTTTATTCATCATCTTCAGTGAGGTTCTAACACCTGTTAGGTGCTTCTCCTCCCATTTTTTTTTTTTTTTTGGAGAAGCATTTAATTATGACAGGGTTTCCCTCGGAGCACATCCTCCATTCAGTTCCCTAATTGTAGAATTCTCTGTGGGATTCTCCAGATGGGGGATGGAGGATAATCTTCTCAGAGCTCTGGAAGAAATGTGATGCCAAATTACAGAAAATAGATCCTTTTTATTAAGCTCTTGGGCTCCTTTTACTCTTATTTTAAGGTGACCTTCTGCTAAAGAGAAATGCTGGATAAATGACTCTCCTTTTTAAATAATCCTCAACAACTTTACCTGGGTTACTAATAACATTGTTAGATTAGAAATCCTGACAGGATTTAGGCTTTTCTTTTTTTTTTTTTTGCCACTTGTGCTGTCATCACAGAGGCAAGGAGAATGAACTTGCCCGTTTCCCTTTTGTTTCTAGTTGGTCTCATTTTCAAGCTGCAAGCTCTGAATGAGGGAGTGCTGGCAGCGAGCTTGGCGTGGCGGGCAGGTATAAAGACCGAGCCCCCTGCTCTTTTGTCGAGTGGTCACAGTGCCACTTTATGGGTCACTTGCTTCACAGCAGCCTAGTGCAGTGGTGGTGCCGTTTCAATCCCTGAGGGGTTTCCAGGCACCCGAAAAGCGCTACGCAGCACGGCCGGTGTTTGCAAATACGACAGTACTGGCCATCCTGCTTCATGCCCAAGTGCCGGCCTGATCTGATTCCGCTGAGTTTACTACATCTAGCATGTGGCCGCTGCAGGGCGGCAGGAGTTGTCCTTACGGAGCCCATTCTGCTGAAATGGATCTGATGTACATAAATTAGTACTCCATGAGCTCCTGTGTTAGCAGATGATGTTTTTACAGAGTGAGCGGAGAAACCGAAGCACAACCAGATGTAACTGCAGTCCTGTACCGTGGTGGTTGCAGAGCTACAAGTAATCTGGAAATGTCTGAGTCTGGTCCCCTGTTCTAATCATTGTTTCTTTGGGATTTTGCATGTGTTTAAGTCTCTATGGAACAGTTTCTGTAGCACCAGTAGAGTACCAGCTTTGCACATAGCAGGTAAATACTGGAGAGGAGGAACCTCTTGTCAGCAGGGAGGCTGGGGTTACAGCTGTAGATTTTAGTGTCTTTGGTTGGCTTTACTCTGCGATAAACGCCGCTGGGGATGTGTACAGCTTGCTGCAATTGAACTTTGGTGTGGAGAGGTCAAAGGTGGCTAATCCAAATTTTTGTTTATCTTCCAGGTCTACGCACAACGAACTAGAAAAGAACCGGTAAGTAGCTAATGAGCTGAATTCTAAGAAATGCAAGCCTACTGAGAGTAATGTGATTTAACCTTACACGTGCAGGTGCCGTTTGAGCAGCTTAGATGACTGTGAATGACCGCACTGCATCACATAGTTTTTAAACTGGGGGGAGAAGACACAAAACAATCTGAAAAAGAAGCCTTGCTTTTGGTTGGGGTTTCTTTTTTTTTTTTTTTTCCCTTCCTTTCTCTGAAAAGGCAAGAACTGACCCAGTTTTGTGACTAATCTGTATGCAAAGTAAATACTGTTCTTCTCCTGACAGTGAAATCTGATTGGGGCACTTTCCATACATGAGGTTGCTACGGGATCAGGTTTCTTGGGCCCTGGGTAATACGTGTTACCATGAACCAAAGGGCAGAGCTGTGCTCTACACCCTCTCCCTCCCACCCCTCTGCTGGGATGTGATAATCTCCGCAGCGCAGAAGGAAACGTCATTGTCCAGAGGCTCAGAGCTCTGGCTACCAGCTCTCCTGTGGAGACTCTCTCTTCTAACCTGTTCAGGATTTCGCCTGTTTATCCTTGAATCTGAAGTTTTAGCAAACCTTGCAGTTTTGTTACTTGGCTGGCTCTGCCGTATGACTCAACCCTTTTGTAACAGGAGTTAAGACAAATACCACTGAGACAAGGGGAGCTAGTTCACACACAGATCAGATTATCGCCTTCCATTCAGGATGCTATAGTTAAGGTTGTGTCAGGATTTCCATTATAAACTTATCTTGGCTCTTCTGTGGGATTTCAGGGGGGCTGAGCAGGAGTTGTGTGTGTGTGTGTGTTTGTGTTTTTTGTGGCATCTGGAACAAAGGCAGTGCTCTGGCCAGCTGCTCCTATGAAGAAACCCCCAGGGTGGGAAAGCTGAGTCTAAGTAGGTTGATTGCCTCCTCTTCCCTCTTAGCTGCCATCATTTACAACGGGATGGGAACCTTATAAGGATGGCCAAAGATACACAGAGGCTTTGAGCCAAGTGTGTATTTCCATTCAGACAAGATCTTCCCATGTAACTTCAAGGGAATTGTAGCCGAGTACCTCAGTTTCCCCACCTCTGCCTCCCCCTGGCAGCAGCGGTGCTAGGAAGCAGCTTGGCCTCTTTATGGTGTGGGTGTTTTCTTCCAAGCTGTGCTTCTACCTTCTGGCAGCTTTGAGGTTCTGCAGTGTTGTCATGGTCCTGTCTTTCTAGGGTGATACAGGGAGGTTTTTTGTTTGGATTATGATGCTCCTAGAGTCTCAACCTTTTGAGTCCCAGGTTGAGCTGTGTTGAGAAGTGTTGGCTCTTGGGTTTTCCAGTGCTAGTGCTCTCTACAGTTTTATTTACCTATGAGGGAAAGAAAATGCAGTGCCTGGGTCTGACTGAGGCACTGCATTCTGAGGCACTGTATTCCAGGTCTGTGTCTCAGACATAGTTTTACAAGCCCTTTATTTTTCATCCTTCTGGGAAGGGCATACATTTGATCACGTTGGGTGGTCTTTACAGGGAAGCTCCTGTATCTGGGATCTTTGGTCAGGAGGCCGCTGCTTCTGTGTTGGGCTTGTCTGTCCCTTAATGCAGATGTTATGGCCTGATCAGCTACGCACATCTGCAAAGCCAGCTTGGTCCCGTAGTGGTTGTGCTGGGTTTGCAATGTTTGTTACCAACGACTTGGACAGTGAGTTTCATACTGGAAGTATTTATTTTCAAACTCTGCAGCAGTGTTTTCTGAGTGAAGAGGATTGCTTCCCAGTTAGATTTTCACCATGTTTTATTTGCTGTGTCATTAAGTTTGTCAGTGTCTCCAGACTTAACTGTTGCAGAGATAAAAGCCCTGATACTAATGGCTTTGTGGCTGGCAGGTGCTCATTTGCCCTATTATTTGAGATGATTCCTTTTGAATCTCACTGCTGTCTCCATTATTGACACACACTATAATTTTCAAAATTGTCCACTATTAGGTCTCTGACTCTGATTTTTTTTTTTTTTGATTTTTTTTTTTTTTTTCCCCTTCTCGTCTGCGAACAGCAGCCTTCTTATCTTTGGTTAAATTTTGTTTTAACCCATTCAACAATTACAAAGAGTTTCTTTCAAGCGGTAGCAAGGGAATAGTAGAAAACCAGAATACTATCCTCCTTCTTTTTTAATATGTGATTTAACTTGGACTCAGTATTATAAAGCTGATGATCTTTAGGTGTATCAGGATTAAGAATCTTCGATGTTGAAAAATAACTACAAATTATTTAAAAAAATAAAGCAGTGTTTTAAGCTCCACTCATTTCCTTAATCTTGAAATATTTCATGAATACTCCAGTGGTTCAGCTAAGGAGCTGTTTGATTTTTGTACTAAATATTAGCCACAATATTTAAGTGACTCTTCTTTCCACTTTGATTTGGGCTTTTTATCTGAAAAAAATACAGTGATGTTTATGTAAGGGGCTTTGTTTGATTTATAAAAGATTAAAGTTAATTTATAGTTATTATCTGTCATTAATCCTCATGTTGGAAAATTGTTTGTATTTTTTTTATTTAATGAGTATATGTTTCAGTTTATCTCTGTCCAGGATGAGTCATAGCTTGCATTTAAACAAGAAACCAATATTCTGCTTCTGATCTGCTGCAAGGCGTAACTGAAACAATACTTTTTAGTCCTTTAATAAGCTTACCAAAAAAAAAATTATTTGTAAGCAACACCCCATCATTTTCTAAAAGAAAACATGATAAAGCAAGTGACTGAATGATGAACTTTGCTAGTGTAATAGTTTCTCAAAAAAAAGGATAATAAATAAAATTCAGGCAAGTTGAATGTTGTGTATTTATACAGACAGCAGAATTAACTGTTGTCTGTGAATGCTTTAGACGCACGCCAGTCTTGGAAGGATGTGGTCGGTGTGGTATTAAGAGAAGGTGCACGGCACTGAGACGACTTCCCTGCTGCTCTGTGAAGTGGCAGTTCTGGTAGACCAGCATGGTGGTGATGTCTATCAGAAAAGTTACATCTTCTGATGGAACAAGAAAGCTGTTTGGGAAGCTATTAATCAGATTTATATTTATTTTTTTCAACATTTTCCTGTATATCGTGGGTTGATCTATTTGATTTTTGGTGATAATTGTGTTGTAATACAGCAGAAGGAAGGAAAACAAAGCTGAGTAGCTGGGTAAAGAATGAGTTGTTAGGACAGATTTTTCTTATGGTAAAAATAATTTTATTCAAAGTAAAGACAGATCTGAGGAGGGAAAGAGACCTTGGGAGAATCACTAAATTGATAATTTTCTGAAGGTCTCACAGAATTTGTGACTCTGCAAAAATACCTTGTTTAAAATCAAAAAGGACAAAGTCTAAAGGAGACAAAACTTCTAAACCAGTTTACTAAAGAGTTGTATTTAGTATAAAAGCGTGGAGTGAAACAGTGTAAGAACCTTTCTCTCTGATAGCTTTTGAGATGATCAGAAACCAAGTAAATTAGACAAACACAACAATGGTGGAGCACTGTGTCTTTTAGCCTTTCTGACTCTTAGCAGGATCCCCTGTCTTACCTTCTGTGATTCCCAACCCATTCTCTCTTTAACGTGAAAGACTGTTCGTTGCAGAGTGTTTCTCCAGAAGGCTTTCTCACGTGGAGCTGGCTGTTACACTACGTTACATGTTTGAGGTAGCAGATGAGATAAAGGAAAAACCCTACTGAACATTTAGGAGAAAACCATGACCTGAGTCAGCTTGCACTGAAATATGGGGCCTTCTGAAGCTCTGCAGCAATTGCACAGTTCTGTTTCTTTAGAACAGGGGCTTGACTGTGTCTCTTAGCAAAACGCAGGAGAAGAAGAAGGGGAAGATATTTAACGTAGGGCATTTCGATAGTGTAGACGTGCTGTCCAGGTTGGGAAGGATAGAGGGAAGGGAAATGAAAGTAGAGCGAACCCTTGCTACTCTGAGTAGACATGGGCGATTGTGCTTCTGTAGTGCTATAGATACTTGCCAAGGCAATCTGATCAGTGGTTGTCTTGAACCAACTAATCAATGTGATGTTGAGTTCAGTGCTATTTATCAGGAGAGCTGGAACAAGAAACTAATCCAGTAAATTTCATTTGTTCTCTGGAGTGGGCTTTGTGTTCGCATTAACTTCCTGTAGCGAATGTTGACAGTACGTATTGTTTTCCTCATTAATAAAACTTGGAACCTGTGATGTTCCCTACAGCAGTCAAACCATGTCCAACTCAGCTGAGCATGCATCTTTCTTTGATGCATCCAAAGGTCAGAGCGTGCACTGACCAAACTTGCTCCTTGTGGGAACTGTAGCTAAACCCTCCTGTCTCTGTGGCCAGTATGGAACAAGAGCTGGAGGTAGCTAGCTGGCTTTGACTCTGTCACTTGGAGGACAGATGTCTCCATTTTCAGCAGAGATGAACATGCCTCAGCTCTGCTGAAAATTGTTCCTTTAGTTTAGGAGATCAGGATAATTCCAATACATTGGTTTGCCTGGAGACAGTCAAGTCTGTAGTTGTGGAGTAAGGCTATTGGAGAGATGTTCTTCCTAGATACATTCAGGCTCAGTCATCTCGTTCTGTGTCAGTCTGCCTCTTGCCTCTGTGGTAATTTCTTTGCATTGCTCCAGGAACCCACCGGTTGGATTCCAGCTGTGAAACTGGAGTTGGTCGCTTTGGCTGACCACTGCGCTGCTTTGTGTGAAGCGTCTCCTTGCACAGGAGCAGCGTTTTGATTCACTTACGGAGGTCTGCAAAGGCTTTGTTTCACGTTCACTGGACAGCAGAACATTTCGAACTTTGAGTAAAGCTGCTGAAAAGGGACACTTTAGTCTCCATGCCAAAATTTGACGGAAACAAAATGGTCTTCGTTTTTTTGGAAGTTCTTTAGTATTGCACACGTTGGGATTTCTAGTTTCGGTATGATTTAGTATTTTTTTTAGTTTATCAAAGTGATGCAGTGAAGGATGAGTACACGCCTGCCTTCTTTTCTGCTCCCAGATCTCTGCACCTCCCTTATGAACCCAACAGCAGTTGGGGAAAGAGGAGGAGGAAGAACAATGCTACTATTTTAGATCAACTCACAAAGCAAAATGTTTTTGTTTCAGCAGTGTTGCACAATAAAAATGCTGTTATAAGCCAGTTTTCAGAAACTGATTTTTGTCACAAAGCCCTTCTCAACTAAGATGTGTTTTAGGGATGCTTTCTGATACGTTTTCCTCCCATAGTACAGCAAGAACTGTCAGCATGATTTGCTTGGCCTTGCTATGATGGTCTGATGCTGAGAATCCTTTTGTCCTCTTGCCTCCCAGAAGGGTGACTTTAGAGGAAACCCACATCTTAGAAAGAAGCATGCTCTGCAGTCAAGTCTCCCCATTTTCTGGCGGAGTTCTTGCTTCCAGCATCCTATACTTAATATTTCCAGAGTAGTGACTAGAGGAAGTATCAAATGGTGCATTACTGGCTATTTACTGCTTTCAGGGAGCCAGGAGGGGGTCTGGTAGCTACTGTGGGTGTGGTACTGCTGTGGAAAGCAGTCCTGTATACTTAGATGGTATCTGGAGTACATCATTGCCAGCTTTGGCTCCTGAATCTCTTCCCAAACTTGCATTCTCAAATTTCCACTTGGATGTATTGCCACAGTTTTCTTTCAGGCTGACCCCTCTCCAGTTTTGCACATTTACAGCTGTCCTGAAAAAATAAATGCTGGGCAAATCCCTTCTGTAATCAGTGAGGTTGGACCAGGGAAAAGTCTGACTCCAGGTAGGAAGTCAAGCATTGAGCTTTCCTGGTCCATTTTTCAGTCATGCTGGGGCTCTGCACTTGCCATATTTCACCCAGTTGCATCTCTGGAGGCTTTTCAGGGAGGAGGGGGAAAGTGTCTGGTTTGGTGATAGGTTTTTGTTTTTTTTTTTCCCATGGAATGCTGTTTGAAGAGCCAAGACTCAGAAATTCTGATGCAACAACTTTTTTTGCTCAAGTGACTAACATGGCTTATGGGCCCGAAAGCATTACTAGCTAAAAGCTACTTTGAGTTTCTGCCTTAGGGAAGATGAGGTAATCAGAATATAATTTTTGAGACAGATAACCTGTTAACTACAAGTTTTAGGACTTCATACTCTTGGGGCAGAAGCTGGAGTTGTGTGTGCTGATCTGTATCTATACCTGGTATGCGTGTGGAGGATACCGTAGCAACATAACTCGTCCAGACTTCTGATAACTGAAGGAAATTTAAGTGTGGGATAGGAAATGTACGAAAGAAACTTTCTATTTCTCCTTTCTGTATGTGGCCCGTTTTTACCAACATATCACAACTTCGAGAACTTATAATCTTATGCTATGCCAAGGAAGAGGTGGGAAGAGTTGGACACTCCTGTTTAGGAGGTGAGGAGCAGAAACGCACATGAACCCAGTGCCTGAAGTAATGACCTTGTGGGGCACAAACTTGCATTGACCCACTCCTTTGCTCTGTTGATTCACATCTCCAGCCCCTTGCTTGCTTTTTTTTTCCTCTCCTTGACAAAAGTTTCCTGTGTCACTTCTTCTGCTTCCTTCAAAACTTCATCCTCACTCTTTGTGTTCCCTTCAGTGTCCTCCCTGTCAGTGTTGCCCAGGGCCAGGAAGTGCTGCATGATGCTGTCTTTCCGCCCTTGCACCTTCTCCCTTATGAAAAGAGAAGAGCAGCAGCCTGAGCGGTTTGCATAGCTGTGGGCAAACAGACCAGGCAGGTTGCATGTGACAACCATAAAACGATTAAATGGGCAATGTGCAACCAAGGGTCGGGAATTCTCCTCCCACGAAGCCATTGGGTAACGTGGACAGGGCTAAGTCGGGGCCGTGGCAGAACATAGCAGCAGATGGTATCATCTACCCTGCCTCCCTTTCTGTGTGCCTTGGGAGTTTGAATCTGTGTG
The DNA here is from genome assembly GCA_013396935.1 of Baryphthengus martii. Classification (NCBI taxonomy): domain Eukaryota; kingdom Metazoa; phylum Chordata; class Aves; order Coraciiformes; family Momotidae; genus Baryphthengus; species Baryphthengus martii. The sequence continues at coordinate 178,316 of VWZK01019812.1, read as the reverse complement.
GAAATACGGATCATCTCTGCCTAGGGCTCTTTGTGTTTGCTCTTCGGCAAATCCGTACAGTGCCTCTGCAAAACTGGAGCATCTTTTTTCAGAGGTGGCACTTGAGTCTGTCAGATGCAGGCTGAATCTTATTTAAATGTTTTGGATTTATCTGAGTCTGGAGGAACACAGAGCAATCCCTGGATCCAGGAGCAATGGGATGAGTCAGGTCTTCTGCCCGATGTTCCATTAAAAAAAAAAATTAAGGACTGCCTTTTGAAGGTATCCTTTATGTGTACACTGCTGCCTGAGCGTCCTTTCCCATTAGCTGTGTAATAAGATTTTCTGTCCCTCTTGCCTGTTAATTATTTACCTTGACAGTGCAGTCATAAAGCAACATGACTTATTTAGGAAAAAACGAAAAGCAGCAAAGAATGGATGCTTTTTGCTCCTATTTTTTTTGCCCAAGAGTTTGAGTACCTTAAGACTCAGGATGAAGAAAGAATTGCTGTGAATGGGAGATTTTGCAAACGAGCACGTTCAGTTCACAGAAGGTGAGGCAGGAAAGGGGATGTAGCAGTTAGACAATGATCCTGCAACTGCCTGTACAAGGGTGCTGAGGAGCGGCTGAGAGAGAGAAGGAGGCATAGCAGAAATTGATACAAAAACGCTTACTCATTGAAACCTCCAGAGGAAACAGGAGGTGAACCTGAAATGCAGTATTACTTTCGTGGAAATAGACTCTGAGTTGTCAATGGGTTCATGCGTGGTCCAGGCTGATAACAGTTCATATGATAAGGGTGTGGTTTTTATCATGGTGAGTAGTAAACAGCTGCACAGAACTTAGTCATGCTTGTAAAGTCAAGTGCAGGCTGCTCTCTCTGAGTTGACAGGTTGCTGAGCTAAGGTAGAGCATCTAAAAGCATCTGAATCATTTAGAAGCACAGCTCTTAATGACTCTCCCATGAATACTTGTTCCTTCACTTGGGCAGTTGCCGTGCCTCCCTAGCTGTCTCTACAGTGCTGTAGTTATGCCCAGTCATTTGGAGAGCAGTGCCAAGGGTTCCTGTACTGAGCGGCTTACAGCCCAGGGCAGTGAATAGTGCAGCGATGAAAGGAGGGCATTTGATGCACGCTGCTCTTCGTGGGAATAAGTGAGTGTATTTGTTTGTAGAGAAAGGGCAAGGCCCCTTCAACGAGGCTGAAGGCTGGCAAAGCCACACACCCGTCAGAGGGGATATGTGGAAAGGAGAAGGAAATTGATGCCAGACTCTACTTTGCTGCGTATTTGTGTATGGGTAGATCTCCCTGTGAGCAGCCCAGGAGAGAACAGCACTGGGGGGTTCAGAGGTGAGGTCAGCCCAGAGGAGCTCACTGTGGCTGTCCCTAGTCTTGAAAAAGAGCCTGGTGTCAGCCAAGTGTGACTTGGGACCTGAGAACAGGCAGCTGCCAGTGTTTGCATCTGCTACCACAGGGTGTTCTTCTGTCCACTTAGAGCAGGAGAGATTGTTCCAGCTCTCCCAGGAAGTTCTGGGTGATGTTCTCCAGATTTTCCTCCCAGGAGGGACTTTCCAATACTACTTAAAGACACAACCTGTTGAACACTTGGGTAACTCACTGTAATTCCACGTAGCCAAAGTGGGGCGTTTAGATGGAAATTATTCTTCTTCTGGAAACTCCTGTGGAGTTGTTCTGAAAACGGGGTGGGGGCAGTATAGCAAGTTTATCACTGAAATCAGAAGCTAAGAGATTGCTTGTATCTCCCATGTCTTTCATTCCCATGTGTTTGCCCTTATTACCTGGGCTGTGGTGTTGTGGATGTCTCAGGCAGACTTTGCCCAGCTGTATGGGAATCTTCCATAGCATTCATTAGGTACACTTTGGTAATGTGGAGAGGCCAAGTGTGGGGTGTGTAGTGGCATTTGCACAGATGCACAGTTACGTGCAGGCACACACGAAGAGCTTGCGGTTAAAATCTACATGCCCATCTCCTTAACAGGGGACGGCAGCCCCAGCTGTGTATACAGCTTGGTGGTTCCCTTTGATCTGTTTGTTTCCAGTGTTTCTCATAGACTGAGAACTACCCTGATGCTTCTCAGAGCTGGCTGCTCTTTTCCATCTTTGCAGCTACATAGCTGCATACTGAGAAGCTCACTGGGGTGTAACTGGTTTCCGTGGCTTGGATGAGAGTTCCTCTTCCCTGCAACTCCTCCTGTTGTTTGCTTTGCTTCTGTCCTTTCCTCACCAACCTGCACCGCAGGGGATCGTCTCGTTCTGCTAGTGGAAACTGCCTTGCAGATGCCTCGGGATCTTCCCTTTTATTTTGCCTACCTGCTCCTTACACGTGTGGCATTATTGCCCTTTCCCAGCTGCACGCAGCAGCTACAGCTGCCACCAGAGTCATAGCGCAAGAGAGGCAAAATTCCTCTTCGCTTGCCTCCGACTCGGCACGTTGGCCCTGCTGCCTAAAGGAAGGCAAGAAACTGCGCTCTCAGACTTCCGTGTTGTTTTGTGAAGCTGTCAAAGATGGGACTGAGAGGGGCCTGCAGCGCTCATTTGGTCCGTCCCTGTGCCCCGAGGCAGGATAAGCTCTATCTAAACCTTTCTTGACAGATGCCAATCTGGCATGGCCTTAAAAGCCTATGACACCAGGTTTGCCCAGGGAGGCAGTGCAACCTGTTGCCCTGATTAACTGCTAGAAGGTTTTTCCTAATGTCTCACTAAGAAGAAAATTACTTTAGTGTTGTTCCAGAAGAGAAAGCAAGCTGTCCGAAGCTGAGTGCCTCTGTGTGAAGGGGAGAATCCCAAATGCTGAGTATAGTAATTGACTTTCATGGCAAGAATCACTCTGTTAGACCCTAGAAGTATGCTGAGGAAATTTGGCTGAGATAAGCAAATGAGGGGAGGAAATTTCAACTTTCCTTTTCCCAATGCATGTGTTTGCCACTTCACCTACGCAGAAAAGCAACTTTGATGCCAGAAGAAGTGGGAAACCGGATGGGAACGCTTTGTCTCTGGTGGATATTCTGCGTAATATGACCCTCTTAGGAAATGCGCAGAGCCTGTTCTCTGGCGTGACCCCTTTTAAACTTTTCTTGACTTGGAAAAGCAGCTTACAGGCTTGGTGTTCACTGGAAAAAAACACATATGGGGATGCATTTCAGTGGAGGGATTGGAGAGGGGGAGAAGAAATCTTGTATCTGGTGTCATATACTACAAGAAAGCATGCGAAAGGCCTCTGGAGTCATGAGTATCTCTTGGAGTTCCTTTGAGTTGTGTGTTTATTTCTGAGTGATCTCTGAGAAAAATACATTGGTGGGAAAGGAGCAGAGTGGGAAGGGGGTCAAGCTGTGAGTTTGGCATGTTGTAAGTGGCCAGCAGTAGTTGGAGTGGAACGTTCTTGTACAGAAGTAGGGGAGTCCCATAAGCTCTCCAAGCTGGCTCTTGGGTCTGTGCAGGCTGCTGCCTTGCACTCCCCCTCAACCATCCAGGGAAAGCAAATGGAATGAATTTCTTAAAGGCTTTTCTTTTTTTTTTCTCCCTTTTTTTTTTTTTCTTTTTAAAGGAGCATTTGTTAAAACTGTTCTGTGATTTTTCAAAGTGAAAAGTGATTAATTTTACCAGCTCTTGTAATCTTCACTGCAATTCTGGTGGTATTCTGTGATTCTCAAATCCCTGCACCTGGAGTTAAGTGTTTTCTGTCCCCCACATAAAACCAGTATATGAGCCAGTGCAGCCTAGGTATTTAAAAAACAGAAGGAGAGGGAAGCATCATATGTACATATTTGTTTGCTTTTTAAAAAATTATGTGATATCTGAGCACTCTGGTGTGGTTTTTTTATGGAGCCTAAATTATGATCTTTTGGATGCATGAGATTACCAGTAGAACATTGTAAACTAAAGGTTTTAAAGAAATAAAAAGTTTTGTAGCTGCTTGATTGCAAAGTTAATGATGCAGCCTTCATCTTGTCGTCCTGATTCTGACTAAACTCTTTCGGACTTCACTGAAATTCCATCCTTGCAATTTCTCAAGGCAGAGGTAAGAGGAGACCTCAGATAGTTTTTGCTGCATATGTGATGGGGAGCAATGAGGAGTTACTGATCCATTCTGAGAAATGTGGCCGTTTTATACTCTGGGCATTATTAACTAGAAGAGAAAGCTGAATGAATTGGCTTCCCAAAGTGTCCTACTCTCTAGATGCTTCACATACCAGTGTCATTGCTGAGCTACACAAGTACCTGAAAACCAAGAGTGGATTTAGCTGTGCAGTACTCTGTGGAGGAATTAAGATTAGCTCCATTTTGTGGATGAGCGGCGCATGCTTCAGTTCCTCAAGGGATTTACCTGAGGTCATGCAAGCTGTCTGCAGACAAGTCTCCTGACTCTCACTTAAAGGTCTTGCCTGCTGCATAACCCTTTCTTGCTTGTGGAGAGAGTTGAAATGTCAGCTCTGTTTGGTTGCCGCTTCGCCCTTCTTGCAAGTACATGCAACCTCTATAACCTCCTGGCTAGCACAACACTAGGGCAGCCAAGAAATCGGTGCTTCTGGTTTGCAATTTGGCCCTCATGATGAAGAAACGCACAGCAGCCTCTCCCCAGGTGAAGGATTTGCAGTGAAAAGCACCTTCTTCTCTTGTTTTTTTTTAAGTGTTACTAACATCAGTGATTTTTGAAATTGAGGAGTGATCCCAGGAATAGGACACTGTATAGAAAATATCTGACCATGAAGCTGTAATTTGTGTTGCCTAAATTGATGAGTGACATGAGCACCACAGAGTGGCCATTCGTGAGTGACATGGCACTCACTACGGAACAACAGAGAAGTAGGGTAGTGGTTGTGATTATAATGCAGGTGACTCACTGCAGGTATTTCTAAAAGCTTGTGGGGTTATTTTCTTAATATTGTCCCGGTAGTTGAGGAAATGGAAACCGCTTCTTTTCCACCAAACCAGAGGACTAGGTGTTCCAGCTACTCTCTTTTTTTTTTTTTCCTAAATTATTTTTCTTTCCAAAACAAACCATGAACTTTTCAATGCCTGGTTTGTTCCCAGGTGGGATCTAACCCTTTTCCTGCTGGGAGAATACGGAGTGAGTGAGTGTAAGGCAGCTAATCCTCCCACAAATGTTATTTTGCTAAACTACAGCTGTTCGTGGTTTGGCGGAATTAAAATTGTATCCGTTTGTGGCACTGCTGACTCAGGCAGGGGTCATAATGAACTTCCCCAGCTGATCAGGAGTTCACTTGTAGTGTGTCCTGTGCTTAATAGAATGACTTTGAGTCCTATTGGAAGCACTAGGAGGTTTGCCATTGAGCTGACCAAAGTCGAGCAATTGTCATGTCTTACGGATACATTTTGTCTTGCTTCCTGCCCAAGGAACAGGTTTCCAAGTGTCCTGCTTTATGCCTTCCCACCCCTTTGAGATTTGAGCAGTTTTACATCGTGGCCTTCACACATGCCCAGAGGAGAGAAAGAAAATGCAAGGAAGATGTGAAAGGTAGTTAAAGGGCAAGACAGGGGAGTTGTTTTGGTGGTGATGGCTTTTTCCCCTGGAGTTTACATCGCTTTAATTTTCTAGGTGGTAAACCCTGCTGCTCTTTGGAAAAACTATATTGACACTGAGTTTGTATTAGCACATCACACCAGTTAAGTTGAAGCCTCTGGTACCTCCTTTCAAAACCTCTTTTCTGGTACCTCTGTATGTATGAGATGAGGACATGACTCGTCTGCAGTCACAGTGCTGGGAGCCTCTCTGCAGGTTCCCCCACTGAGAAGCGTACATAGTTAACTAGAGTTAAAACTGTTTGTCACTTCATGTTAGCTAACTCCTGGACTTTTGAATTACAGTATTGCTGTTCTTTGTATGCAAAAATCCATATCCAATAGGAAAATCAGTGCTAGGATATCTTAAGCTCTCATTCCTAACGCTTTTTTTCAGACAAGCATCCAGTAGTGACCTTGTCTGGTAATTCCTTTTTCCTGGGAAATTTAGGGTTAAATAAAATAATTTTACAAGGTAAAATTACATGCACTGCTTCCTCTGTTCCAGATGTATGCCCTCTATACCTGAAAGGTACAGTAGATATCTGATGATTCCTTAAATATTTCTGACAATGTGAAGAGGTATTAGACGAAAAGCACATGTTTCCCTTCTGGCATAAAAGACTTTGTGTAAACAAGTATTCCAAATGGTCGCGTTCTTAAAATAATTTTTCATTAGAAATGACGATTTTCTTCTGTGGGGTGAGGAAACTGGACTATAGCTTCAGAAAATAAGTGTTTTGAGGTGGAATATCTCTGTCCTGTCTTAATGAATAGTCAAAATATCTTTTAATAACAGTAGTTTATTTGTGTGATTTAAAAATTATGTAAATGACAAAAATAACGTAGTGCCAGATCAGAATATGTTCTTAATATCAGCATATTCCTTGCTCATTATTTTGAAAACAGGAAATATGTTTTCCCCAATACCATGTTGATAGCATCCTTTAATCTTTCATTGATGGACAAATGTCCATCTTACAAAGCAAGCGGTTGCTTCTTTTGACTGTTTAGTGTGGTGTTATTGGTTTAAAACCTGACTAAATTTAGTAGGCACCAAAGTCCAGGGTCTCTTTCAGTAGTATTATAAAGAGATAAAGGCTCTGATTTGAGGTGCTGTTTATGCCTTTACTAGTGGTATACCCTGTGGACCCTGGCTAGCTTTTCTGCTGTAGCCAGGAGAGCAGTCCAGGAGCCCTCTCCCACTGCCTAGTGGGAAGCTGCCTAATTTCTCAGCTTCTTTCAGTCTTGGTGCGAGCAGGTGGCCTTCAAGGGTCTCTGCAGATCCCTGCAAATTCATGTGTTTGTTGTTGTGCACCATCTTTGATTTCTCCTTGAGAGGCTGCAAGATCTGAGTGGTAGTCGATCCAAACTGGAGAGCTCTTCCTGTTGCCTTGCAGTTTTAGAGGCAGTTAAGGGTGAGAGCATCCCCGCTTCTTGGTTCCCTACTGCAGAAACCTTGTAGGAGCCTGAAATACTTCCTCCTCATTTCTCTTCAAAGGCGTGGTGCTTAGCCAGGAAACCAGGAATCAAGAATAGCTGGCAAGTTTGGGAAATCTTGGCTGTCTTTGCCGGTGACCTAATTCTAGCGGTAAAGCCGAAAATCCGTAGGTCGCAGCAAAGCAGGTTACTGCCTCCTCTTTGGCGAGGCAGGTTTCTGATGAATGGCACGGCTGCTCCGCAGGCACGGGGCTGGTGCGGAGGAGGATGCTGCGCTGGCTGGAACTGCGTCGCCAGGCTTGGCGGCTGTGAGCGCACTGCCTATCCCTAGAAGGATGATTATAATGGTATTAGTGAGAACGAGGGCACAGGACACTGTTGGCTATTTAAAGAGCAGGTCTATTTTTAACCACGTTTTAACAAAGATGGAGTTTTTATTAGACTGGGATAGTCAGGGCTTTATAATTAACCAGCCTGGGTTGCACGTTGATGTTTACAGCTTGCTTCACGTGTTCCCCGATAGCCAAACGCAGAATCGTAACTACATCTTAGTGCCAGGGCAGCAGAACTGCGATACCTACGTGGTCAGCAGTGAGCACCGTTGGAAAGTTGGTGCCGAATGATCTTGTACAAGAGGTACCTAGATGTGACCATACTGGTGGCAACTAGGCTGCATTTTTAGGTCAGAAGGAGAATGCGATGTAGAGTATTTATGGCTTGTGGTGGCTATAGGGTTTAACATACTGTTGTAAGCACAGCTTAGCCTAAAAGGAGTTTAGCTGGCAGCAACATATATTGTGCTACTGTAAAGTTCAGTTAATTATAATCATCAGGGATTAAAATACTTCGTGGCCAATCGCCAAGATCAATAGTAGTAGACCCTCAATATATAACTTGAGAGGGAGATTAATTTGGTAAATAATGATAACAGACTCTGCTCCAGAGCATCTTGCTACTTTACATCTCTTAACAGCTGTCCAAATTGCTTTCAAAGAAGGGCAGAAAGATAGAGAGGAGCTGGGAAGAAGTAAGAGAAGCTGATGGACAGGCCTTGAGAGCTTGGTGCTAGATCTGGATGAAAATGAAAGGGTGAGAGAAAATGCCAGGCATTGACTGACTCCATTCCTCTGCTGGGCAGATGGCCACCTATGCTGCTCTCATCACCTTTTCATTGTGAAACACAGGCTATTACATTTGATCTTTCTCTGCTGAGTTAAGTCATCTCTCTCATCGGTGCCTCTGAAGATGGCAAAGGATGAGCAGTCATGTTACCAAACAGCTGTGAGGTCATTCTGGAGGAGACATCTTCCAAAAGGGTATAATTTTTATTACTGTGAGCATCAGCGTTCAACATTTTATCTTTTTCCTATTCCTTTAAGCACCCCAGTTTTGGAAGTCATGGGATTACAGATGGTCTCTTTTTTAAATTATTTCATTCATTTAAATGAAGCTTGTGTGTTCTAGCCCTCTAGTTCAAAGGGAAGAACTTCAAAATATGCAACAAATAGGACCCAAAGGCCCAGAAGTTATTGTGTGAATAAACCCAGCCCCAATATATCACTTCTGCTTCAGAATCATAGTGTTGCTTTAGTCTAATCATTTAGGATCTGCTTGATTTAGGATTTCTGAGCAGAGTCCTGGGATCCTGTTTAGATGTTGGTGCATTGGCAACTGTATTCTTGTTCTAAAGAGTTTCCAATCCAGTCGTCTGTTGAAGAAGACAGAAAGGTTTCCTGGGCAGGCTGAAGGATGACGGCTAGTGATAGCAGAGCAAGCTGTTCGGCCTTTGCAGTGCTGGTCAGAGGATGGAGTGAAAAGGAAGGTAATAGAGACTCGGTGTGAGGTGAGAGCCATCCTACTCCTTGAGGTGCCCTCTGAGATAAGAGTAGGACCCCAGGTCTTCCAGAAGTGTCGCGTTTACAGCTGTGTCTGCAGTGCTGTGGCCTTGAAGCCTGACAGTGGAAACTCTCTCACGTGTCCTCCTAACTCAAGGTGTTTGAAGGCCAACCCAGGTGCCCGCTGACCAACGTGATTTACTCTTAGTGTCTGTGCAGTGTGGGCAGGCTGGTCGGCCTTTGGGTTGGGCCTACACAGCTGGCCATTTTTTCCAATTATTTCAGTTGCTTTGTAAGATGCTTCCTTTCCCAGTGTACCTGGTCTTGGGTTTGTGACTGAGGTGGCCTTTGGACACAACACTGCTGTCACAGAGTGCATCGGCACATCCCTGTTTGTATTTCATTTCTGCTTATGGGCTTGAGTCAGGATGCTGCTTTTGGAGCCCTGGAGCACCCATTATCTCCCTGTCATGTAGCTTGTCACCAGCCAGAGGTGCATGGATTTGTGCCACTTTGAAAAGCTGCGTTTTCTTCATTTGTTGTTTTGGGCTTTTTTTACTACTACTATTGTTCTTACTAGTGTTTAATCATAGGTCTCTTCCTTTGTGGCTTGTTTTTCATCTGCCCTTGACTTGGGAGTACAGCTGGGTGCATATTCATCTTTAACTTTTGCAGACAGATCTGGTATGGTTAAGATCAGACTGAAAATGTTCTTGTTCTTTTAAATTCCTATTTGTAATACATTCTCAAGTCTTTTTATTGTCAGTCCTAAATTTTCATTGTTTATTTTAAGCAATAGAAAGGCTTAGAAAAAATGTAAATATCTAAAGGCTTTCCACCCTGCAATTACTTTTTCATGGTACATTTTATCAGCGTTTGGAATACAAATACTCCTACATGCCAGGGAGCCATCGCTAGAAACTGGAGACGAAGAGACAAATGAACAAGTATCTCCTTCAACAGGGAGCAAGTGCAGGAAAACGAATAATCGTGAGAAGAGACCTGATTTAAAATCAGAAAGCAAGGCTTGCTCTGAATCATTTCACAGCTCAGGTGGAGAATACAAACTTTTAACTGCATATTTCTGAGCCAGATTTCCTTCTAAAACACGTGTCTCATCTGTGGTGTCCTGTGGAATCAGGGTGAGCGGGTCTGAGTGTGTTTATTGCAGGCTGGCTGGACGCCACTACAGCTTTATTGCGCGTGGCCGGAGGGCTCGCAGCCGTTGCGTAACGCTCTGCAGCAGAGAAAGCACGGGCCCGGCCCCTCGCCATCTCCAGTCCAGGGGCTTGGCAAAACCTCTTCCTCTGCTGAAGACAAGCGTCTGGTAAAGCAGGGGGCAGATACCCTTGCAGAGAGGGCTGGGCTGGGGGTTAGAGACAAGAGTAAGGGAAAAACATCAAGTCATATGATGGCTGTTAGAGATAAGCACTCCTCTGACCCGTGAATTGCTTTTAGAAAGAAACCGTGTTTTCCCCCGCTTCCCCTGCCCTGTGGTTTCACATGTGTTTCTTATTATTTTTATCTCAAAATTATTCTCATCCAGTGAATTATTGATGTGGGGTTGCTTGTGTTTCTCTAGGAATTGCTTTCTTTAACCAGCGATCCCTTCTGAATTTTTTAAGCAATCTATTAGCTCTGGAATCCAAAGAAAGTTGGTGGTTTCTAATTTCAGGGTCAGATTAGATTCAGCTTCAAAAAGGTGTAGAGGGAAGAGGAGGAGGGCAGAGGGGAAGGATGATAATGTGTATTTCGTGTTAGGAGCTCTGATCTGATGATTATTTTGGTGCTTCGTTTGGTTTCGTTCTGTTTCGAAAATCTCTTAGAGATCAAGTGTTTGACTTGGCCTCAGTGGGCTTGAGCATATTCCTACTGTTGAGCACATGCTTAAATCCACTGTTGAATTCAAGCCCTATAGACTGGCAGGCGTAGTACAGAAATATCTGGGAAATGCTTTTCTTTTTGCTCAGATGCTCCCTCCTTTCAACAGACAAAAATTAGAATTCAGCATTTTGAAATGCTACTGGAGGCGAGTTGGTCATTTCCTGCTGGGAGGGAGGCTTGATCTTTTAAGGATTGGAAGAGAGAGAGCATGTGAGTGTCTGCGTGTGTTTGTGTGCACGGTGCAGATGTTCAGGCCTTGATTCAGCGAAGTACCGGCAGTGCCTGACTTGGGGGTAGTGCTGGATCTGGTCAACCTGCTGCTTCAGAGCTGAGTGTGCATGTGTGTGTCTCACTGACTCCTCAGCAGAAAAAGTTTCTTGTCTCAGTTTCCATTGCTTCCCCCCTTCTGGTGGGGAAAAAAAGCACAGAAACCCAAAACCTGTCCTAGCAAAGAAGCTTTTATCTCTCCAGGGGTGTTCACATGCAGAGATGGCTCCCTGGCAGTGGTGCCTGCAGCCACTGCAGCAACATTCGCAAGAGGAGGATGGACTCAAGGGAGAGGGGTCACCCACTCCCCAGAGGATGTACCTGGGTTTGGCTGAGCCCACCAGGGCCCAGGGAGGGGAGCTGCTGGGCTGGCAGTTCCCCTCCCGGCACTGGGCTGGCCCTTACAGGGGACATCTCGGATGTTGGAGGTGGGTGGGTTTCTAGCCCCTATGTAGCTGCTTTGTGACAAGCAGATGCAAGTGTTGGAGCTGCCACCACAGATCCCTCAGTACTCTTGGGACTTCCCAGGCAGGGAACAGACTGCCAAGCTTGCTGTAGCACAGAGTGGTGGGGTAGTTTCATTCCTACCCAAAATCCTTAAAATTGCCCTCGGAGGAGTGAGAGGAGGGGAAATGGGGAATTCTTTTTGCACCCATACCTGTTTCTGTACTGCGCTTTTGATCCAGGCAAAGGGGAGTTCAGTTCCTGCAGTGGAATTTGGGCACGTGTTGTACAGAGAGACAGCTGAAGCTATGAGCAAAAAGCACGCATAAATAAAGGCTTCCTCCCTGTGCTTTATATAATCAGAGTGGATGATGTCATTGGGAGCCAGAGAGCAGAGCAGGCTGTGAAATTACAGCCCTCTGCAGCCTGGCAGAGACAAGTGCAAGGAAGGGCTGCAAGAAGCAAGGGCTGGGCTGCTCTCTGATAGAGGTCCAGGACAGAGATCCTGGGGGTTCAGGCTTGGAGGGAAGCTGGAGGGTAGAAGTAAATAATCCAAATATAGTCAGAAGCTCTTGAACAGATGCAAAGGGAAAGGGGGGAGAACAGCTCGTGCCCAGTGTGCAGCAATGGGCTTGCCATTTCAGGGGCCAGCACCCTCTTCTTCCACATGCAGTCACCTGTAGCATGTTGTGGGTCAGCTGGCAGGGCTAGGGGACTGCTGAGCTTGCTCATCCTTCTGCTTCAGTCTCCTGGCCCGTCTGTTTAGGAGCTGACCTACCTTTTCTCACAGCAGCTCCTGGCAGAGAAGAGAGGGCATCGTTGCTCAGCTTGCCTTGCACATCCCAGAGGAGCTTGCTTCTAGGCTCTTCCTCCCCTGGCCCTGCACAGGGGAGGAAGGAGAAGGGGCAGAGGAGCTTTGTCCTAGCCAAAGTTGCCAGGTAGAGCAAGATAAAAGGTTGTCCACAGCTCTTTGGGACAGAGAGGTATGTGTTTAGGCTGTGATTTTTCTGAAGCCTTTCAGGTGCTTTGCTTCTTGTCTGGCCACCCTAGTGCCCTATATGGGAATCTTCCTCATCAGGCCGAGTAGGAGGGGACAATGGGCTGATCTCTTAGAAAAGAGAAGGGCTTCCTCATTTCAAATCCTCCATGGATTCCTTCTCCAGCACGTCCAGTGCCTACTGTGTGCTCAGGATGATGCTGTGAGATCCTGATTTTTTCCAAGGCCGTGCAGGCAAGAGAAGAGGGCTCCAGCTTCTCCCATCTGCCCTGCAGCTAACGCGCAAAGGCTTCAGCCTTGGCTAACACTGGAATTCTCCTCCTGCTATCCTCTGTCTTCCCCAGGATCAAGGCAGCGAGAGGCAGCAGCCCTTTGCGCCAAGCTCAAGTTGTTTCTCTGTTATGTAACAATATGGGCATTTAGACTTGTTTTTCCAGATATTGGCAGATGCGTCAAATATTGGCATAATCCAGTGGTTTACATGGAAAGCCGTCTGGCTCTGTCTGGAGCCTGCACAATGCTGGTATTTTCACTGAATACAAGAGCCTGCAGCATTGTCAAAGCCACGCTGCAACAGAGTCCACGTAAACACGGGGAAAAGACATTTGTGTCGTGGGGTGAGGTGCAGGATTGAACCTGGCCAGGTACAGCTGCAGGACTCGATAAGGAAGATGAATAGCTTGTGATTGCTTTCTCTCTGAAATGCTCTTTTAGCTGTTTGCCGTGGTGCTTTTGAGCTCTGGAGGTGTATTTCTGGGTTTTACTGAAGCCACTTATCGGTGTGTCAGGCCTGTCTGTGTGCTCTCTGCTTTAAAACCCCATCACGGTCCACTCGGGTTGTTGGAAGTTGAGAGAGGTCAGGGACAGTAACCAGGTTAGACATTAAAAATAAAAAAGCAAGATGCTGAACACTGGAAAGGGGAGAAAGCTGGGGCAGCTGTTTGATCTGATCTCTCTGAAGGAAAGCAACACGCTGGTGGGCCAGGACAGTTTGTGGGCTGGGTCTTCACTTTCCCAGCTGCACCAGGCCGGGGAGCCACCGACGGCTCTGCCAGTCTGGTCCCCGGCAGCGGGAGGTGACTACCGGGGCCGAAGGGCCTAGCTGTCCCCAGCCCGCGCACTGCGGCCGGCCGCTCGTGTAGAGTCCTGTGCGTTTCCCTCTGACAGGCTGTGGCTGGAAATACAAACGTACTTGCTTTTGCAGCGGCGGCCTAACTGAGTGTGGCTCGGCTCGGAGTGCAAAGTCCCAGGAAAATCCAGCAGCCGCACAGAAGCGATTGCTTTGGTCAAACCTCTTCCAAACCTGCCTCGGCTCAGCCAGTGCCACCTACCCCTGCTCCTGTCACGCGATCTGCTATCGAGTGCTTATCAGCTCATGCTCACGCCCTCTGTCCCAGGCAGGTGTCCCCTCCCGATGCCTGGTGTGCTGGCAGAGGCCACCACCCCTGCTGTGGGCCATGGCCTTTGGTGACTGGCCAGCAGAGCCGCTGGCAAGAGTGGCTTCTCTGAAAACCATCTGCATGAACCTGGGCCAATCTTCTAGGCTCAAAGAGCCAATGTGGGATTTCAGAACCAGAGGAATGTCCCCTTTGGGGTCACACATGCTGGGGAAGTAACTGTCAGTTTTTCCAGTGTCCACATCGGGACAGAGCCTGTGACTGCCTTGTCCTCTCCCTGCCTGTGTGAGGGCCTGCAGAGCGCAGGAACCTTCTTTGATCCACTCTGATCCTAGGGCACAACGGGAAGACTTGTCGTGTCCAGGGTCTTACTACGTGGCTGGATCTTTGCACATGGCTTTCAGGTGCTTCACACGGTTATCTCATGGAGTCTGCACGTAGCCTAGCTTTTGACGGTGCAGATCAGTGCCATCCTTTCAACTGCTGTCTCAGCAATCCAGCCAGTGCTCAGTCCTGCCCCAAGCTGATTTCTTGTTCCAGGAATCGCAGTTCCTGGTGCAGCACCTTCCCCAGTTCCTGGTAAAACCTCCAGTGCTGAGACTCAACTAAATGTTCAGGCTGTAGATGCGTTGCCCGTTTCTCTCTGTGCTCAGGTGTGGACTGTGTTACATCTGACACTGGTTAGATGTCGATTCCAAAACTTTCTGGTTTCTGCTTCACAGTAATTCAGTTTTCACCATGGGCTGGGAGCTGCCCTTGCCCAGCAGGACGGGGGCAGTCTGCGGTCCCTACCTGTCCCAGGTGCTGCGTAGCAAGGCCCCTGTTAGGTGGAACTGGCCCTGCTCCTCAGCCCCCAGATCTGTGCACACATCTTCAGCTCTGCTCAGGCTGTCTTTTAAACTTGGGCTGATCCCATAGGTGAGGTGTATGGCTGGTGCTCGTACTCATGCTGTGAAGAGACACGTGCTGCTCTGTGCTGTAGCTTGATGGCTGTACTCTGACAGCTCTGACTTGGTGACTTGCCTCTGTGGCGTTCTGATTCAAACCCCAGAATGTTTTTAACCACAGGATCATCCTCCTCTTCCTTTGTCTAGCTGACGTGACGGGATGACATGAACTATAGTGCCAATGTGAACCAGCGGTGCTTTTTCATTGCTGTCTGTCCGAGTCATCGTGGGACACTGGGCAAACATGTTTAGTGTGTGCAGACACCTCCAATTGATCAAACTTTATCTTGAAAATGGTCTTTCAGGTAGAAAAAAAATCCCCCTGTCTCAGCCATACAACGTGTAACGTCAGTGCGATTTGCCCTGGGGCAAGCTGAGAAGTAAAGACGAGATTGATGCGATTGCTGTATTTTTTTCAGTTTGATTTTTTGGATTATGATTTCTTTTTCTCCACCCCTCTAGTTGTTAATATTTAATGAAAAACACGTGTTCTTCGAGGCCCTTGCTGGTCATATGCAGCCCTGTGGCTGTTCTTGAGACAGAATGATGGACCCTTCGTAAAGAGATTTATAATAGAAACGACGAGGCGCTCACAGCTCCAGCACCGCTGGTGAACGCTCCCCTGCGCTGACAGTTCATCAGCAAAACCCCTGACCCTTCCACCCTTAATCATCCTTGCTTGTCACTGACATAATTGCCTGATTACAGACTCCTCTCCCCCACCCCTTTCAAACTGGGCGCAGTAGTGAATTTGAAAAACAAATGGAAATGAACTGTCTCTGCTCTTTTTTTCTTTCTTTTTTTTTTTCTTGTTCTGTTTTATTCCCCTGCATTGAGATGGATCAGGCTAAGATTCAGTTTCTTTGTGCGTTGAAAGCCTATCCTAGGCCCTGCTAAGACTCTTTTGCACCGGTGTTTCTTGCATGTGAATGGTGGAGCTGATGTCATTGTGTTATTGATTGGGATGACAAGTTTGGACATAAATCATTAATGTCTGGGAAAGAGAGAGGGAGGGGGAAAAGGCAACCCGCACTTGATAGTTTTCTATAAATCTGCGGTTCATTCCTGCATAAGTGATACAGAGGAGGAGAGAGCGGGAAGAGTTTTCCTGTGCAGCCCGAGGACAATGTGCTTTGCCACTGCTGCCTGAACCATTTTCCCCAGAACACATTTCCCTGTTCTGCAGAAAATGGCTCATACCATCACCCAGCACTGTTGTGCTTGAGCCCGTCTTTGTGGACGTGAGCCAAGGTCAGAAGACTGCCCAGGGGAAGGTCTTGGGTTCTCTTGTTCCCACAGACCTTCCACCCCCAGCAGCATTTCAGACCAGGGCCCAGGAAGGAGTAAGAGAGCAGTTCTTTGAATCTGCCATCCCTCTAGCTCCTTTAACTGCCAGCAGGGATTGTTTGGGTGTCGTGGGCTGACCGTTTTTCTCGCCGATTTTAATTTTGTGCAAAAATGTAGCGCTTAGATCCGTTCACGGCAAGTGTCCCCGAGCCAGCAACGCAGGAGCGTGCGAAGGGTAGCAGTCATTCAAAACTGCTTTCACAAAAGCTGTTCTCGGTAAAACGGACGGCAAATAGCTGAGAGAGAGGAAACCCACGCGGTACTTGTACCATTTGCCTGTGTCTCTTAGCCTTGCACAAAGATCGTCCACATGAGTCAGATTATCAGTGCAGACAGCAAGAAAATAAACAGTGCCTGTCAGAGGTTAGCAATAATGCGAGTATTGGTGAGCAGGTGATGTTTGCAGTATAAATAGTTCAGTGGCGGTCTGTCCTCGTACCTGTGGGGAATCTCACGGTATGTGGAAAGAGGGAAACGTGAAAACTGCCTTGTAGGAGGGCAGTAGAGAAGGAAAGGACGTTCCCTTTCAGAAGGCGTATCTCTGATCCTCCTCTTCTCCCCTTGCAGCCGAGCTCACCTCCGCCTGTGTCTAGAACGCTTAAAAGTTCTGATACCGCTCGGACCAGACTGCACCAGGCACACAACGCTTGGGCTGCTCAACAAAGCCAAAGCACATATCAAGGTAAGAGCTGCTTTTCCCAGCTGCTTTCAGGCTGGGCTGTTGGGAAGAGCAATTCAATCGCTCGCTCTTGCTGCCTAGAGGTACCTCTGTTGAGCGAGACTTAAGACCTTTATTTGTGATCGCTCCCTGGCAGCTGCGTCTCTTTAAAGAAAAACATACCTGCTGTTGAATGACCGCATTGTGATGGGAAACGCAGCATTTTTCCTGATGCGCTAGTGAGTTTCCACTGCTGAAGCATTAGCACAAACCGCAAGAGTGTGAGGCAGGATTGGATTGCTGGGGTTTCATGTGTGAACCTGCCAGTTATCCCAGCGCTCTTCTAGATTCGTTCTTGGCAAAGCAAAGCGTGAAAAGAAAATGCAGCATTGTCAGTATCTGGAAGAGGCTGAAATACTTCGTCGCAGGTCAGGATAGCGGGTGGGAGGATGGGCGGTGAAGGAAAAAAAAACACTGCTGAGGGGACAGAGTTAGCCTGAAATGACTCCTCCTTATGCAATGTGCTTGTCGTAGGAAACAAAGAACAGTGCCCTGGTAGATTTCCCAGCTGTGATCAAAGAAATCTGTAGTAGGTTATGTAAATCGCTTACTGAATAGAAAACTGTTTCTGAGAAATCCTGCTAAACTGTGCAGCAAGGAATACAGAACTCCCAGGGCACGTTTTTATGTTACAGTGGATCATAACAAACCCTGGTTTGGTTAAGGGATTGAGGCCCCTTCGTGGACAGGTTTGGTAATGCAAGTGGCTGAACCCATGTGGAATGGCCCACAGACTCCTACAGTTCAAATGGTTTCCCTTGAAGAGGCTCTGTCCTCAGAGCCTTTTTGTACTCATGGGTGTATTTATGAGGACTTGAGAGGTGGAAAAGGGGTGAGGAGATGGGATTGTTCTTGGAGATTGTAGTGCAACTTGGTTCAGGGCTCCTTTGTGGCTTAAATCCTTCTAGGACCTGGAAAGGTCTAAGTAAAGCAGGTGGCTTGGTAGTGGAGGTGGGAGGAAGGGAGAGAAGAATGAAGCTAATTATTGAGTCATATTTGATCATGTCAGAAACTTGAAGAGGCTGATAGGAGAAGCCAGCACCAGCTTGAGAACCTGGAACGAGAACAAAGATTCCTAAAGAGAAGACTGGAACAACTACAGGGTCCTCAGGAGATAGAGCGAATACGAATGGACAGCATTGGATCTACCATTTCCTCGGATCGCTCGGACTCAGAGCGAGGTGAGTGTCGCTCAACTAGTCCTGACTCCCCAGGGCTCTGAAGGAGGTGGGCACGATGAGATTCATCCATTTCCTGTCTCTCAGCAGCTCCCCTTTTATGGCTTTCGGTTGTTGGGCAGCTGATTTTGGTCACACACAAACACGTACGCAAACACATTTATTTATATACATACATATGTATATATATATGTGAAGAGTTTAGAATTCTGCATGAGTTCTAATTAGGCTTGAAAGAAATGTGGTTATTGTCAGCTTGAGCTGATGTC
Organism: Baryphthengus martii; assembly: GCA_013396935.1. Taxonomy (NCBI): domain Eukaryota; kingdom Metazoa; phylum Chordata; class Aves; order Coraciiformes; family Momotidae; genus Baryphthengus; species Baryphthengus martii. Next base: position 160,073 of record VWZK01019812.1, on the reverse strand, counting down.
CGTGGCATTTAAAGTGACTTGTTTCTCTGAAAAGCTCTCTAAAATACCAAAGCACTAGTTAAGAAAAATAATCACAAGATGGTAGCTAAATACCTGATGATAAAGGTGAGATCCATTGTGCTCTTTGGTCTACTGAATCTCTCAGCAACACAAAATGGAGAATCTTAAGAAGAGATTAGCAGGACTGGAATGGACTTGGCAAAGCAGCATCCAGCTTCTCGTTCTGTATTTGTGCCACTGTGTAACCAAGCAAACAGAACACACCCCCGTTTTTATTTCCCAAGCTTCCCAAAGGGTTCCTCTCCTCAGTTAAAACTCAGTTAATTTTCTTTTGTTTTAATATCTGCTGTGGAGAGGTACGTTGGTACAGTAGATGGTTTGATATTTACTGACAGACTCAAAGATGCTGTATATTTTGGATGCGCATCTGTAGGATTTTTTTTTTTAAAAAACAAACAAAAACCCCAAACAAAACAAACAAAAAAACCACAAAAAAAACCCCAACAACTTTTGGAAAACTTTTAAACAAACAGGATTTATCTTCTAAAAGTCCACTGAGCATTTCCGAGAGTAACCCAGATCCCCATGGTAATGCGCTGTGTGAGTGGTCCTGGCTTTGGCAATGTAATATCAAGCAAGTAGAATGTTTCAGGGTAATTTCATGCTCCATTTTCTCTCTTGCCCTCTGTTTCATCTGTTTGTTCTTGTTTCCAACACTGGGGTAGTGGATCTCCAAAGGAAGAGGTAGGGGAATGAGTTCAGTATGTGAAGTGGCCTGCCTGTGCTGATAGTGTGGCCTGTGGCCTTCGTGCTGGAGAGGTCCAATCCCTTTGCCAAATCCCTAAGAGAAACTCCCAAGCTGATATCTAGACGTTTTATAAATCGTGTCCAGAGCTCATCTCATTCCAGAGGGTACACTGCAAGTCTTCTTGCCGGACTACTGCCTCATCCCTGACTGGGAGAGCCCCAGCAGCTCACTGTGCTGAAAGGAGCAGTTGGATCTGTGGTGCTAACCTGTGGATTTTTCTCTTACTTTCTTTTTTAGAAGAGATTGAAGTGGACGTTGAAAGCACAGAGTTCTCCCATGGAGAAGTGGACAATATCAGCACAACCAGCATCAGTGACATTGATGATCACAGCAGCTTGCAGAGTATTGGGAGTGACGAGGGTTACTCCAGCGCCAGTGTCAAGCTCTCGTTTGCTTCCTAGAACCAAGTGAGACGATAGTGCAGGGCGAATGATTTTACTGGGGTGATCAAACTGAGTCCTAGATGCCAGTATCCTCTTTCAGAAATGACATATTGACAGCTAGTCCTGGAAAGACCTGTATATAAAGCTTTTTGGGTAAAGGAAGCCTCCACAGAAACCCACACGTGTTCATTTGGTCATGTTACCAATCCCAGTCCCTGCTGGAAAAAAGTCAGACCAAACACTAGTCCCTTTGAAGTCAGTGAAATCTGTTTGTTTCTGTGGGACCTGGATCTAGACCTTAGTGATGAAACACTTTGTTTTGAATTTCTTTGTTTGAAAGAGGATACTAGAGACTCATCCCTCTCTTTCTGTCATGAGATTTGAGAAATGCCAGCATTTCCTATATTGCATTCAGGTTGAACAACCTAGTTTAGGCCCTTCTAAAGAGCTCTTGTGGTCCTCTAAGGACCGTGTCCTACAGTTTATCACAATCCAATGCTGTCGTAACGTACTAGGAAATATAAGGAGGCTTACATGGCCTAGGAGTAACCGTGACACTAATGATTAAGGTCTCATTCTGTGCCCAGAGAGAGAGGAGGCAGCAAAGAGAGATGTTCAGGAGTGAACACCATTCAGCTCAGCATTTTCTTGGACGTCATTTAAAAAGCAAGTACCTCTGATGTGTGGCTAAAGCAGGAGGTACACACTTGTAATCTACCAGCACACCGTGGGCCGTGTCATGCCTCAGGCTGTGACACGGACAGCAGATCTCCCAGTAGATGTGTGCTCGTACGCAGGCACACAACCAGCTGAGGACAGAAAGAAACCAGCACATCTGAGCGGTGATATGACAGAAAGTCATGCCCAGATACTGAGCCACTATGACCTTTTTATTTGAAGAGATTTTTTGATAAACATTTGTAAATGTGTTGGGAGGGAAAACACCCCAAGTCTGATGCGTCTTTTTAGAGCTTGTCCATATGAAACCTTAGATGTCTTTTATATGAATTTATGCCACGAGAAGATCTCTGTTTTGATGAAGCACTTGACCCAATGAAATGCAAAGATGCTTTTTGCCATGCACACAATGGATGAAGGCTGTGCTAGCTGGAAGAGGCCAGGTTTGGTGGGGGTTTCTTCGGTTTTCTTTTTAGAATCATTCCCTTTGCTGACTTTTGAAGTTCCAGTCCAGTAGTTAACCTAGTTAAGCTCGGCACGTCTCTCACGTTAATGTAACATTTTTACTGCACGTCCTGTTCCCGAGGGCCTTGCCATCTTATCTGTGCAGGTGCTGTTAAGAGCTATTATAGCGAATGTTTTCTACTTTTCTCAGAGACGAGCATTCTAACCTGCACTTTGAGGGCTTTGCTTTTTTTATTTTTGTCTTTTTAATGGCCAGAATCATTTTGTTTTCCAAGTTTTAAAAACCTTAATAGAGTCCTCACCTATGGCATTGTTTGAAACTTTATATATCCGTAAGTAATTTAACTACCCCTCATTACTAAGGAAAAAAAAAAAAAAAGAGGAAAAAATGCTTTATGAAATTCATAACTTATTGCTGATTTGAATGGGTTGTTAATTTCAGTCCTTTAGATTTTATTTTATGGTTTTAGGTAGGGCTGGGCAAAAAGAGGTAAAAAAAAATAAAGACAACCATATTTAGCAGTGCAGTGGAATTGTGTTTAAATGTTAGCATATGGTCCCCATTAAAGTAGCACTTTAACGCCATTAAACATTTCTGTATCTGAAATGAGTTGTGTTCTTCCATCTTGCTCATTCGTATCGCTTTAGCCGACGCTTTCCTCTCGTGCCCTTTGATCCTGCCATGAGAAGATCCTGAGCGAGTGCTGTAGACTTTTGCGTTATGATAAGTTGCCCGTGTTTAAATATTCTGATGTTTCCCCTGCTCTCCTCCAAAATGTGTCATCCCCCGTCAGAGGCACAACACACGTGCTCAAGTAGAGAAATAATCTTTCCATCGCTGTAATGAATGATTTCGATTCGGTTTGCGTTTTTTAAATTAATTTGCTTACTAAATCTGGGTCAGATTGCTGCTGTTAAATCTGTTTTCACTCGTATGTCATCCTGTGGCTCAGTACATCTGTCCTTCGTCCTTCTGGGAAGTCACCTGGTGGGAGCAGGAGTCTTGCCTGCCATAGGCTCAGTGTAGCTCTAGGTGAACTAATGGGACCTGAGGGTTTTTAAAGAAGAAATGTTGCTTGGATTTACGTTTGGGATTTGTATAATCTCTGGGACAAGGTTTGGGACAGTCTTCTGAGTGGTGAAAAAGTGGGTATGTTTAGCTCTAGCAAGGGCTTGCTTACTTATTCCTTATTATTCTCCTTGAAAATGACCACTGACAGCCCTGGTGCTGAGCAATCCCAGTGGGGTTTGTTTATTTAGGACCCTTTTTCTGTAGCTGTCCCAGCAGCTTCTCTTTCCTTTTATTCCTGTTGCTTGAAAGGGCCATTTGGGAAAGAAATATCACAGCTGAGAAATACTGTAGGTCCAGGGATGGGGAATGGCTTTGCTTTCCTAGTTGGTATAAACCAGGGATGTGTCTATGGTTGGAATAAACCCGTCAGAAATATTTGCTTGTACGCTCCAGGGCCATTTCGCCATCTCCTACGTTTTCTACCATTGTGGACTCGGAGGGGTCTTGATATCACGTGCAAATACAATGGTAAAAGTGTAGCGGGAGGTGAGCTTCCATCAGTAGCCACCTGCCTGACCACTCGGCTAGCAGCAGTGGCCCAGCCACGAAGAGAAGGAGGGATAAAACTAAATTAAGAGCCTTTGTAATAACTGCTAAAGATATGGGGTTGGTTGCTCTGGTGCTGCGGGGTTCTTTGTGGCAGGTCTCAGCAGGCTTCAGTTAGCGCTTGGATAGGTTTTTTTATGTGATGGAAACGTTTCCATCTACTTTTTGTCCAGAGTCTGCTCTTTCCATTCACCCCAAGAGATAAAGACACTGAAGGTACGTTGCTGTTTGGGTTCCTATCTCTAATATTTTTTAATGCACAACTTTTGTGCTGTTTCTGAGGCCTGGCGTTACTCCTCTGCAAGTATAAAGTGAAATGCTTCTCTCTGGCCCTAGGTCCTGAACGCCCACCCTATTCACACCGCTTTAATCCAGAATAACACTTCTTCTCACCACATGGTAATTTGGGCATGGAATCGCGTTTTCCTTTCATCTTTGCAAAACTATGTGAGGTTTTTTTATGGTTTGCTTTATGGTTGCTTTTGTTTTTCTCCTTTATTTTTGTGCCTGTGGAGTAATAGAAGTCCTAATCTCTGCTTAATTTTACAAGAATATGGTGACTTCTCCTGTACAAACAGAATTGGATGTACTTTCCTCAGCCAACTTGCCTGCACGGTAGACACGTGCGTGCACGTACAGCTCCCTCGTAAGCTCATTCTGTCAAGTCCTCCCTCTGTAAATTAGATCCCCGGCGGGTCCTTTTGCTACGGACAAACCCATTAAAAAGACCATCCAGCATTTTCCTCCTTCTGACACAAGCGTATTACAGGATGTCATCTCGTGTCTGCAGACAAGGTGGAGATGCCTATCTGGCTGCATTTGTCATGGTTATCCTGTGGCGAGTTGTCACTTGAAGGTCATTTTAATGTCCATTCCATTAGAGGCATGTCAGTGACGAAGGTGGTCTCAAATCCGTCTGTCTCGAGAAATCTGTAGGCCAATAGAAATGGGGTTAACTATACAGACATTATTTTCCAGGTTATGCGTTTGCGATTTCCTTTTGTTTGGTGGGTTTTTTTTTTTTTTTGTTTGCTGCCATCTGTTTCTGGCCTGTCAGCCTCCAGCCTCCTGCTTTTTCTGCTCTTTGTTCTCTTGGACTGGCTGCTCCCTGATCGTGGTCTGTGTTTCTGTGTTGTCCTGATGAAATGGATGAAACGTTTTGTTTCGGTGGAAGTGGGATCTGTCCAGTGTGCGGTAAATGGAGGTGGTATTTTGGCGGTGGTGGTGGATGTTTTTTGGAAAAAGAAACTGGGGTCACTTCCTGGAAGAGAATGGTAAAAAACAGGACTTCATTTGGAGGTTAGGGAGGTGATAATACTAATAATGAAAGAAAAGAAAAGTCTATAAATAATGGAAAAAAGTTTAATATTTTTTCCTATGGCTTTGTACTGTGGACAGATTCTCTGGTGAGTGATAAATTCTGTGGCTTGATAGTGACTGAAACTCTTCTGCATCCACAATATAGTCTCTGATTTGTCCTGTGGGACCCTTGGGGAAGAGGAGCGTGTTCTTCTTCCTCTCTGTTCACCAATCTGCACAAAAGACCTGGAAAATACTGGTGTATGGTCAAATTTGCTTCAAATTGGCCAAGAGATCTGAGCGATGTTTGGAAGGACGAACACGGGAGAGGAGGCTGGTTATATCTGCATACACAACGTTTTCCTTCGGAGCGATCTGTTACAGAAAGGCAGGATGTGTAATTTGGGATAATCTGCAGTGCCCCCTGCTTCTCTGCTCATTTCCTCCTGAAAAGAGGACTGATCCCATTAATTATTAGGCAGAAGCAGGAATGAGGAGCCATTACAACTATGGCTGTGGTGCTAGAGATACAGTATTTAGAGTTTCTGTTTGGGATGCTGCTGTGTTTGACTAGAACTGAAGACTTGTCTTAAAAGGAGGCAACTTCAAAAATATCGAGGATCGAGAATTGCTGAGCAGCCTCTGGGAAGGGTGGATGTGTCCCGTGGGGCGTGGGCTTGTATGGAGCTGAAAAATTGAGTCACACTGCGCTGCTGGCCTGACTGATGTAGGTCAAAGGTGTGAAATGTCTTTTTTTCAGAAAGATCTTCAGTGTTAACTAACTATGCTGTAAGGGCTATGGGTAATATTGCAATTTTTGCTTTTACCACACTGGAAAAATCAGCCCCTTAGCTTGTAGTACCTGCAGGAGGCCTAGAGCAAGCTGCTGGGGGGAGCTGGTTCCTTTGGCCTTTAACAAGTCACTCAACACCTTGGCTTGTAGTCTGCTGTTCTACAGTCATACACTGAAGCTTTATTTTAATAGAGCAGTTACTTAGAGGAGACAAAGCACTGCAGAGAACTGATGCTGGTCTTCAGTGGGTCAAGGGAAGGCAGTTGGCCTCTGTACGTTCCTGGGGAGCGCAGGGTGGCCTCGGCCAGTACTTTTAAGGCCGTGAAAGGCGTTCTCATACCGGAAACGTGGCAATTCAGAGAAATCGGGCAGAGAGGAATGAGTAAGTGGCTCCAAGCACGAGTAATAATGTTGATCTCACTTTGGAGGACGCTCCTAGGTTGGGATTTTCTGCAGCAAGGTCCTCCAGGATGTTTCATCACACATCTGATTGTAGCGTGGGTGGGGCTGGAGGACACTGGCATTTCTTGTCACCTTCCAGCAATAGCTCTAGCATGCCTCCTCGTGGTGAGGGTTACGGGGTGTTTGACAGAAAACAGATGTAGTGTTTATCTGTTCTTCCCTCCTGTGATTCTCTCTGGAAGAAATGCTGCTCTGTCAGTGCGCAGTCAGTTTTGGGCCAAATTTCAACCCCTTCCATGAGGTCTCATCAGGGTTGTGACTGTTGCAGCAGGGCTGCCTTTCAGCAAGGATTAATTTTGCTCTTGAGGGACATGCAGCAAAATCAGGATAAACCATCAAGGAATTTAAAGCATTTTATAGTGGTTTTAACATTGTGGTCACTAGTCAGAATGTACGTAGGCCTAGTTCATGGCTTGGGCTACCAGTACTCTAACTGGTGCTTGGCTTAGCTAAGACCAGGAAATTCTTTCCATTTAATATCTTTTCAAAAATACTCGTCTTGAGACAATGTTTTGGATCTCCTCCTGGAAGTCTTGATAGGGAAATAGGAAAGCTCTTTCTTCTCCTGGAGTGGTGAACAACTGTACTGAAAACAGCACTTACTGCCCTAGGGAATACCGGGTTCAGCAGGTAAGCTAAAAATGTAAGGTTTAAAACTTTGCATTATTTGTATTCCTGCCAGAGAATTTCTCTTTGGGACGTAACATCACCTTTCAGTCTAGGTGAGAGCAAGACATCTGCTGTCAGCACCCATTGTGGGACAGCTTTGCACTTCTGCACGGACCAAGGAATCATTGCAAGGCGAGTTCAGCGTAGAAAGAGGCAGAAGGACACAACGTGAGTGCTTCTGTGTAGCAGAGCCTTCAGCCCGCGGCCAAAGTCTTGATATATAACTGAAGTTGCTCACTTGGTTAACAGGTTCCTATTTGGGTATGTGGAATGTTTACCATAGTCCTGATGCAAATGTCCCTCTTTATTTTGCAATCTAAGTGAAGGTCTTTAGAGCTCAGGGTAAAGACTGGACAAACTGCAATACGAAGAGCAGCACCAGCTGCAAGGCAGGGATCCTTCTCTTGGGCCTGGCCCAAGAACATTTTCCATTATCCCCGGCTTAGTGTAACTGCTACGAGACACGCAAGAGGTGGTTGTTTCACAAAATACTGCCACAGAGCTGATTCTGGCCAGTGGAACATCAAGGGTAGTAGAGAAGTTTGCTATTGGTTTTGCCTTCTAAACCTCTCTAGCATTGAATTGCAGTCTTCTAAGTTCGAGTCCTTTTTTGTACTGACTAACCTGAGACCAAGCAGCTACAGAAATAACTGACACAACACTCTGCCATAAGGGAAAGCAAATCAGAAATGGATTGCTGTGACAATTTCAAGTTGCTGCTCCTAAGACTGTTCTAAATACTTACTAAGTGAAGCAGTCCCACAAGTTTGAGTCAGATTTGTGCTGGTTTAATTTCCACAACAGATTACAGTTTGTACAAGATTGAGGCAGTGCTGGATAAACCCACTTCCTCTAGTAACTTTTGAGAGGAAATGTGTAGCCAACTCTGGTCATTTTGCACGGTATCCTTATCTGAAGGGAACAGATGTGTGTGCTGCAACTATCTTTTCCACAATGGCTCCAGCTTAGTGGTTCTGCACTTGTTACTTTTACACATAGTTCTCCCTCTGTCGTTTCAATATTTCTAAGCACTGTCTGCTTTATAGTAGGATTTGCCAGCACTGGGGACAGTACTCACTCTGCTTCCCAAGAGGCCCAGAAATCAATGTAGAGCATGAGTTCTGACAACTCCAGGTTGTTTTTTTTATTCTTCAGAGCAGCTAATAGAACTGGGAAATAAATTATTAAAAAAAACCAAACCAATACAGCTGCTGTGCTCTAGGGGCTTGCTTTACCTCAAGTTCTCTTCAGGACTAGTGAACAAAGAGTCCTGTGATAGACCATTTATCATTTATTACATCAAAAGCTGAGCACATGTAGTACACATCAGGTACGGATTAAGTCTCTTTCTCCAAATAATTTGTTTTTGGGGAAAAAAAAAAGAACAGGGAGTTAAGGAAAAGCTCACACGTCTTCCTGAAAACTCCACTTCCTGCCCTACTCTAGTGTGCTTCAGGAAGAAGTTCCTTTTGGCTAGTGAAGAGGATACAGTATGGCTGTATCACAGCCCTCTGAGAAAGACAACAGGTGACCTTCCTCCATACTGAGCTGTCAGTGTTGCAGGACTATCAGCCTCTTTAATGTCACTCCTGAGACCTGTCTCTGTAGGGTGCAGGCTGTGGTACAAATTCCCTTTCTAAAAAGAAGGGGGGGTCAGATGATTTTACTCCTAAATCAAGAACTTTTCTGTACAAAATAAAATTTACCTCCCCTCCTACCAGTAGATACGAGGAATGAAGCAAAATCTACTTCATCTTGCAGTAACCTGATGTGTTTGCATATGACATTGTCCAGCAGATTCTGTGATTGCTGCTCCCCCCCATATATACTTTCACTTTGGCAATTATATCCAGCAGATTTTAAACACTTTATTTAATAAAAGTTAAACATACAAAACTGAAATTAACACACTTCGTATTCATAAAAATCACCTTCTCCCATTATAGGGAGAACCTTTTTCTATGTATGGATTCTAAACTACCAGTTGTAGAGTTTAGCTTGAGTTGTGATTCAGGTAACTGATGGACATTTCCACCAATCAGTGCATCAACACTTGCTGACGTGACCTGATCTAGTTAACAAATTACAAAATGAGCTACATTAACATAATATACAGGGAAATAATGGTCGGGGTTAATGGACAAGAAACAGCTGATGTACTCTTGTCCATTAACTCAGCCCTAGATTTTACAAAAATAATATCTACATTGTATACAGGGCTACCCATTAACTTCTTGAAACACATTACGGGCTCAGAGATGGCACCACTACTGTAAGTGAGAGACAAGTAACAGAGGAAAGCAAATCACATACAAAATACAAGAAAGCAAGAGCTTTTACACGTGGCTTCCTGAATAAAACTGAAAGGACTCAGCAGCACTGTAATACAGCTGAGGTTACAATGAACACTAGGGCCAGTCAGGTATTTAAGGAGAGAAACTTCAGACTAACCTTTACTCACAACTAAGTGGGATCTAGTCCTCTGCACCTGCTGATGCTGTCCTCTGCAGATCTTTTCGCCTGGAGGGAGGAGGCCCAGACAGAAGCCGTTGCAATGTATTCCAGGCCTGTGACCGTACCATCAAACCCACAAGATCTGCAAGAGGGCAGGTGAGGGCTCCTCTCCAAAGCACAACCATCTATGTTCTCCAACTCTCTGCTCCTTGGAGGAGTGTGTGTATGCCTGTAGTTTTAAGTACGGTTCTCTACTTTGAAATTGTCCTATGATATTCTGGTTGCATTTCAAAAACCTCCTATGAAAATTAAGTGAGTGTTTAAAAAGAAAAAAAATAGTATCTCCTCTGCTTAACCTGTAGCACAGGAAATTCAGACTGGAATCCAAAGTCAGATTTATTGTTTCTAGCACATAAATCATCATTAGTAGTAAAGATCCTATTGGCCCTGTTCTGCCCTCATTTACAGCTGTACAGATTGAACTTCGGTGGACTTGTAAGGGAGTAGCGTAGAACTTCCTTAGCGGTTCCACGTGACGTATGTGCTACGAGAGCCTAGCGCTCTCCCAGAGCTGCAGCAACTCTGTAATGCTGAGCTTGTTGCCGAAACAGCAGACAGCACTGTGACTACAGAAACGAGGGAGGCTGTTACGGTGCCATTTTTATCCCACCACTTTTCTTAAGCAAAAAAACCCAACTTTACTACTAGTATGAATGGAAGATTCTGGAGACGACAGCTGCAGATGACTACTGCTTTCACAGTAACAGGTAACAGCAGTTCATGAAAGCATTTACCTGCAGAATGTATTTTAACTCAGCTACAAAAAATTTAATGATCAGGGCGGGTCAAATCAATAGCTGGAGATTTAAGGCTTGTATCAGCTGAAGCCAAAGTGATGGTGACAAAATGGACTACTCGCTATGTGCCAACAAATAATTTACTTTTAGAAAAATATAATGATAAAAAGATAAGTGTAAAGCCCTGCAGAGATGAAGTTCCACCTTTTTCCCCTGTTACTGAGGCATCAAATGCCTGACATTATATTTAGAGGTATCTTGATACTGTGTCATAGGTTTGTCTGCAATTCCACACGTTCCAACTCCAACCTTGCCAGTTACGCTCTCAGGGGAAGCAAAAATACTCCTCTTTACCTGAAATGAAGCAGAAAACACCATTTCTGAATAATTAATAACTTGCTCTATAAAAAAAAAAACCCCAAGCAATCGTTACCATTTGAAAGTGTTTCAATATCCTCAACTTCTTAATCTATCTCCATGCACACTTTCTAAAGGGAGACAACAGAGCTGGGAACTTCCTGGCACCTAAGCACTGCCTATGACTGTGGTACTCAGGACCTTGGGACAGGCCAATAATGCATATAATTCACTGCTGTAAGGTGATCTCTAGTCATTGGTCATAAGGAAGACTGAAGTTTTACCACTCTGTCCAGCAGTTCTTGATCGAGCCATGATAAAAATGAAACAAGGCTTTGAAACATTCTTGCTACCTTTTCTGCCCATGCTTCCTGTTCCAGGACAATTACTTTGCACGGTGTCTGCCAGGTCATAAACAGAGCGTGCACTCAGGCTTGGAGATTTAGACAAGTCCTTGAGTTCTAAGCTCCAGCAACCTCTCCCAAGCAACTAAGAGTGAGCCTAGCTCTCTAAGCTAAGTGCAAGCTCAGCCTTTTAAGAACACTTCTCCAAAATCATCCAGTACAAAACCAGGCTTTTTAAGAGTACAAAATACCACGCTGCACGCTTCGGAATCCCAAGGATGAACACCCTTTAAATTAAATTCCTTTAAAAACCACTTCTTCCTCTCTCCCAAAGTACTGCACCAAAGTCTATGCCCTGTTGTTGTTCATATACTGCTAAAACCAAACAAACCTGGCCTTTCTTGTTTTTAGAATAGGCTCTGTTGTTAAACTGTTGTCACTTGACTTTCTGGTCCTCTTGTTCCTGTTCAAGTTCTTTAATTCTCTGTGCCTTTTTCAAAGCTTTCTTCTTTTTATATTCTCGTTGCTGGGCTATCATCTCTTTTCTGGAGAGAAGGAAAAAAAGACATTTTATGTTTGGGCCTTTTCCTGTAAGAAATTAAAACCTCTGTAAGATGGTATGCACGGTAACTTTCCATAAGTAAATGACAGAAAATAAAGCTTGTAAATATTCTCCACTTCTAGAAAAAACAACCCCACAACACAAAAGTCTCTCCATGCATAAGCATTACATTGCTTATTTATATATTTGGGCATAAGAAGAACAACCACCACCTGATTAAGACCGTGCCAAACACAACAATGGGACTGTGCACAATTCATTTCTGAAACTGAAAATGTACTTCTCAGCACCTCTACGCTTCAGAAACATCTAGGGCTTGGGAAATTTAAAGAGCCCATTTGAGTACAAAGCTCAAAGTTTTCTGGAGGTCTGCACAACTCTCATGCTGCCAAGTACTGGACAGTGATGGGTGGAAAAGAACAAAGGTAAGTTACTTCAGCAGAGACAAAGCAGCTCAAGGAGCTGATCTATGCCACAATGCAGCACCCCTCCGAATCATCTCTTAGGGAAGGGATCATTTGCCTCTAACAAATTCTGAAATTGTACCACTTTTTTTTTTTCCCCACCCCAAAATAAGTGGGTTTGGCCCTTTAAAAATACCTTTCTATGTTTGCCACAGCAGGCTACCGAGTAAAGCACATCTCCCCAGCTAGGGGGTCAACACAGCTATCCTAACAGGGATGGGGCAGAAGCAGAAGTCCTTTGTTCTGGTGAGTATACCTGTTGTCAGCCACACCACAGCCGGCACTAGATCTGGGCTGAAACTTGTAGGCTCTCTGCTGTCATTAAAAGAGTACTAACTTTGTCATCTCCCACTTACATATTTGATATCCTGCAATAGTGTAAATCTGAGTAAAAACAAAGTCTATCATATTATCTTTCCAGGGCACAAGCCACACATGATGCCACCCACAATCATCTATAGAACGTTATATGCTAGATTGATTTAACATCCTTTTCGAAGCAAACCTGCGAAGGTATTAGAGATGCTGTGTTGGGGTTTTTTTCTTAAGAGAGAGTCTATTAACCAATTTTTATAGCTCTGGGGAGAAACAAACAAACAAAAAAACCCAAACAAAACCAAAAAACCCAAACAACCCAGAACCCAAAGCAGCTTTCAGACTTCTGCCTGTGCATTACTTACTTGGACATGGGTTTGTTGCCATTGTCCTCTTTTGCTTTTCTTCCCTCTTCAACAGGCTTGAGGTTGAACAGAGGTGTAACTTCAGCGTTGCCATATCCAGCAAATGTGATGGCAGCTGTTCCATTTTCCTCATCTATTTCTTCAATCTCAGCTTCATAACACCTGTAAAGATATCATGGCTGTAAGCATGTGAGTAAAGCTTTAATACTCAGCCTTTCAACACCTACACACTGTCAGCCAGCTAATGGTAGTAAGTAAAAAACTAGCAAATAGCAGCCTTCATTTTCAGGGATAATACACAAATCAAACCAAAAGATTATTCTCTTAAGGTCAAAGGGACACAAGTACAAAGACCAGAATCTGCTGTATTGACCTTTAGCATCAAAAAGCAATGGCCTCACAGTTACCAATTATTAATGATTAATGCTGCTGCCAATCTAATCGGATACTCTGATTTGGTTCTAGTTCTGGCAGGTCATGAAATTGGGGGAAAAAAAAAAAAAAAAAAAAAAAGAGACCCAACAAAATACTGCATTCATGGAACAAAGCTTTCAGGGAATCCACTGAGAAGTTTTAGAAAATGTCAGCACACAAGGGCAAAGCTCTGGTTCCATTTTTCTCCATACAAAAAACAATTAAGAAAATCTAAAAATATTCCCTCTTCAACACTTAAAAAAAAAAGTTTTCTTACTGATTGAGAATAGCAATTTTTCAAATTTTAGCAGTAATCAGGCCATTTCACATTTATGCCTATGAAACATAAGAGGTCAGTTTGACCAAAACTGGGAAAGAGGAAAAACACACAAGTGACATTTCCAAAAATATTTTAAATAATTGAGTCTAAATTCAGAGCAAAAAGGATACATCCAAAGCAAATAGAGAAATGAGATGTTTCACAGACAATATTTCAGTTAACATTTCCCAATTTAATTTCCTGTGCTATTTTAGCAGGCCAAGATCTTGAGTTGAGCCAGATGAAAATACCTGGAAGCCCAAGCTGCACAGGGTATTAATCTCTGTCTAGTTCTTCATGAGACACCAGTCACTTAAATGTTGCAATAGAAGCAGGGAAGTAAAAAAGTGCAATGCAACTATGTCCAATAAGATCCACTGCAGTGGACACTCTGGCACATTCTTCCCCAAGCTCTGATCCTCTAAGCCAGGGATCAGAGTAAGACAGAAAGATTCAATTTTTTAAGTTCTTGCACAAAAATATTTTACACGTTAATAACCTGCGACTGAAAAACTGTTCACTTTCAGGTTTGTTTTCTACCTAAGACATCAGCAGCTGTACCAAAAATCTGTGTCATTACTGCATTCTCAATAGAACCACAATCACTGAACATCAGAGCTTCTTCAGTGGTAATTTAAAAAGCTGCAACAGATACACATTTTGCAGTATGGAAAGGAGTTTTAGAATGTTTACTTCAAAGATTATTAAGTCAGAATGAATTGCTTGGGCTCCCAGAACTTCACAGGCTAACGTAATGGAGACTAAATCCAAAAGGTTGATTAATTCTATAGTCACATTACACAGCTCATTTCACAGCCAAACCCCACATTTCCCACGAGGCACAAACCCAGATACCACAAGGATTTCTCTTGATAGCAATCAATAGCGTATCTATGAATACAATGACAAATCATGAATTATATATCCTGAAACCTTTACAAAAGGCTGCTCTGACAGATCAGTTCATGAAAGTCTGCCATTTATTACATGAGCAAGTGGTAGTTTACCAAAGCTATCCTACTTTTATAAGGTTAGTGACAAATGTAGCATTTCCAAAAAATGACCCCATTATCTCTTTGCTTTTTATCTAATATACTGACCTTTATTATAGAGAGTACAATAATAGCTAATATGGTATTTATTTCCTAATTTCTTTTTGCTTTTAGCCACCCTAAGGGCTGTTCAAACTGAATGAAAGTCTCTTACCATTGAACTATTTCATGAAACTGTTAGAGAAGTTTTCTACACTTACTGTCCATCCTCACTCCATATCGCCATACACCTATCCCCAACCTTCCAGGAGTGACTGGGCAGAGCAGAAGCAGAACTGTCAGAACTTGTCAGAGTTTCCGAAGGTTGTGTCGAAAGGAGATCTTTGGTTAATTCTATGACTTCCTGTAGAAGACAAAAAACGTACAAAGAATAATTTCTCAAAATCTTGCCATGTGTATCTTTACTGGTTTAGGGTTTTTTTGACGTTATTGTGTTAAATTCTGAGCTGATGTAAAGTACACTAAGTTTGGGTTGGGTTTTTAGTCATCTAACTGAACTCACTCATTGCTGACGTAGATAAAAAGATGTATGGTCCTCACTGTATTGCAGTAAAGCCTGCCTGCGCCGTCCTCTGAATTTCAAAAAGTAGCCTGTTATTTTTATAGCATTTCTTTCTAGATGAATTGTTTATCCATAGGCACAAAGACATAGCTAGACAATCTCAATTAAAACAAAAAAAGTCAACAGTGTGTCTATACACACGGCCGCAGGTGATGTTGGCTATTGACTAAAGATGACACATGTGGCAGAGCAAGCATTCAGCCCGACAGCGCTCTGAAGCAAAACGTGGAAGGACGCATCACTGCTCTTCTCTCTGTAGCCGGCAGTTTCTTCCCTCCCTTCCCCTCTGGGCCCGGCTGGCTGTAGCACACACAGCAATCTCTAGCACACACAACAGCTACAAGTGTGGCATTTCTACCTGATGAAACATTTTTCAGTTTAGTCACAAGCACGTGGAATGGCTGGACTGAAGCACTCGGAGCCAGGGTGGAAAGGCACCTTCCACGAGTGCTGCTCTGTAAAGCCCTGTCCTTTATAGACAGCATTCAGGTGCACAGGAAAGAAATTGATTTCCTTAAGTCATTTTGATACAAGCGTTTGTTTTTCTCTAAATTCCCTGACCTTAAGATTTCAGGTCAGCCCTTCCCTTGCTAATCCAACAAGAAAAACCACAAAACAGCACGTGTGTTCCAGTTCCTTTAAATATTCCTGCACAGACCGGAGCACGCAAAAGCCCCTCAGCAACTTCCTGTCAATACCGTGTTCTTACTCCGTGCAATCAAGAGCACTGATTTTCACTAGTGTTAAAAGTCCAAGGAGCCAGCATCTAAAAGGCCATTTAAACTTTCCATGTAAGACAAAGCAACTCTGTGGTCCTTAAAGAAGAAAAATTCTTCAGTTCTGAGTATCTCAGCATGAACCATTGTCGCTCTCCTAGCAGTAAATATTTAAATTAGGGGACAATTTAACAGACAACTGAGGTTCAGGGGAGCCTGAACTTTCCTCCCAGTTTCGCAGCCTAGTTCAGCTATGGGTGTGCCAAGACTAGCTCAGGAAAAAAACAGTAAAGAACGAACCTAAAGGTTCAGAAGCAGTTCCCAAAACCAGAAATTAATACAACACAAACTTACATGCATTTTTATCTGATAAACTACGCAACTGGCATGAGGGGAACTAACAGTTTGTTATTGCTGAAGCTGTTCAAGTCTGAATTTCCAACACCTTCCTAACAAAAGATCTGCTCTGTTTTAGAGGAGCTGCTAATTAGTAAGTGCAACAGTAAGCACAATCAGTAGCAATGGTAGCACAGAAACGTGCTTACAGTTACTTCGGCTACTTTGGTCTCCATTTTCCGTAATACTGACCCAAACCTGATTTTGATAATCAAGTCACCTAATTTGAGAGCGCTGCACAGTGCATAAAGTATTAGGCTAATTTTCCCTCCCAGATGCAAAATCCCAAACCACTCCTACATATAGATCACTGCATTCTGCAAATCCAAGGGACATCATGGTTTGAAGTAGGCATTTTATCTCAGTAGGTGAAATGCAATCCATCAGGCACAAGCCACCTGAAAGCGAGTGTTTCAGCTACGCAGGCTACCAGTAATACGGAAGTGCTGACTTAATTCTTCCCACATTCATAGCTGGCTTACTGCAGAACTCAAATGTGAACAGTTTCAGGCAAGTCTACCAAGGATTCTTTGAATTTGATAAAGTCACCTACACACCAGGCTCTACACAGCAAACTTTTGGTAAAAATCTTCATCCAATATCAGTGTTGTTACAGTGCTACGCAAGTAAGATCGAAACATTAATTTTATTGCAGCCCATGAGATAGTTCTAAAGTCTTTAACAGAACAGCTCATTCAAAGAAAATTTCTGAGCACGAGTCAGACTGCGACAGCAGCTCAGTACAGCCAGATGGGCTGAACAGCATGGCTCGCTGCCACGTCCCCGTGACACCAAGGTGTGACCCACGGAGAATACTAGCTGGAGTTCGCCAAGACTTTTCCTGACCAACTGGTCTTTACAAAGCCAGTCAGAACTCTATGTGCAACACCCAGAGATATCATCTCCGATTACAGAAGATGACAGCTGCCATCAAATCTACTTGATAGAAAAGGTAAGTTTTGTTCTTCTGTGCGTGGATGATGTCCTAGAAGTGTTTCAGCAAAACACGAAAAAAAAAAAAAAAAAAGAAAAGCTAAGTATTTATAAAATTTTCTTCTAATAGTTATTTTAATCTTGCTACTCTGGAATAAGGAAATTATACAAAATGCATTAGTGCATCACTATTTACGATAGAAAAAAAAAGTTTCAACGACATAGTAATCTTTCTGAACACCCAAAAAGCTGTTTAGTTGGGACACGGGAGCATTGAACCCATTTTTACAACTGTTTGCTTGGCATATATTAAGTCTGCAAAACATAATGTCATTTTCAAGGTGGAACATAGGGATAGCAAACCTTTTGGGGACGCAAGTGTAAAGATCTTCCCCATTCTGTGCAGAAAGCTTTTATAAAAAAGTTTGCAAGTTGTCCTTTCACATCACTGATCTCTGCATATCAAAGCCGAGGTCGTGTTGGTATCGGAAATATCATCCCATATGGGTTTTGCTGTGCATTTTAAAAATATAAAAATATACACATGCTTTTAACAGTGTACAACGAAGGACATTAAGATGATCTATAAAGTGCCTTGTGGGCACAAAGCCTTTGTAATTTAAAAGGAATTCTACAGATCACCAATTTGAGGCACTACTGCGATTTTGGCTGAAGCATCGTTTTTATTGCTGTTATTTCCCTACAGAACAGAGGTGACTGAATCTTGCACCGGGCAGGCTGACATATTTTTATGCCTGATGGCTAAAGCAATCCACAACAGAAACGAAGCAGTGTCTTGCTCTCACGGCAAATTTTAACAGTGCTGCCATTCTTTTATATGCCGGTGTATCTTTATATGCACAAGAATCTGAAAGACCACTTATCAACAGAAAATGAGGCCGGTGGTCTTCCTGTCACCCAACAACGCCCAAAAGACTAGAAATGGTTTTTAGTTCTTAAGAATGCCGTACGCTCTCTTAAACATTTAAAAAGACTGCGGGTGACAAATGAAGAAGATAACTCTTCTCCTTTTTTATAGAAAAACCTTACCACAATCAAAGCTTAGATGTATCAGGAATATAAAACCACACTCTGGAGCTTTTACCCTTGCAAATGCACACAATGAATAAACAGATTTTGGATCTGACAACTCAAAAAGAAGCACAAAGGCAGCATGTTAAGCCCAACCATCAGGCTTCAGCATAGTAAAAGCAAGAAAAAGTAACAACTTTCTGAGAAATGTTTAAAAAAAAAAAGAAAAAGAGATAGTAAAGATAGCACTGGTATATATATATCTTTCATCACTCTGGCTAAAGTTTTTAGTAGAAGAGTTTGCTATATAAATTAGTACGTCTTTTTTACTAATCTACAAGATAGGTTTAAAATAGGCCACACTCTGGGTTTTTTCAAATCAACTCTACCATAATTCTATCAAATTATGCAAAACCAAAGTCATAAACCCACCAAGTATATACATTTGTGACAGTGGAAATATTTAAGAAAGATGAAATACTTGCTAAAGACCCTAAAGTTTTAGCTACTCATACCCTCGGGCTCTTACCTGTAAGTCTTTCTTCAGTTTTAGTAAATCTTCGTTTTCTGCATTTCCAGATAAGGCTGCCTCAACTTGCTGAAGCTGAGCTTTGTAGCTCGCTAACTGCTTGGCGAGGTCTTCTGACATCTGCAGGAAACATGCACACACCCCACATCAAAACAACAGGCTGCTCTTGAACCAGCGCTTGCAGTGCAATCAAAGTGACATCAACAGGTAAGGCGGAATTGCTAAAATATTACTAAAAACATCGCTAAATATTAAAAACACAACTCAGTAAGTTCCGAAAACGTCCTATTTGATCACAGATAACGGCTCACCTTAATGATTATACTGTTCGACCATTCCCAATCAATTTCTACAACGTAAAGCTTAACCACGTGCCTACGCGCGTGCTGCCTGTGTGCGTGCCCAGGGAAAACGCGTCACATACACTATTTGTGAGCAACGGGGTCTTCAGCCAGCCTCGGAATTACCCACGTCTTTAGTTTTCCTCCCTGGGCTGCCACAAACCACAGTCTTCACGTTTACAGCAGCGAAACCCTCCGCGGCACCCGGAACCGGCCCCGCTCCCGGCAGCCAAGCGCCCGGCGCCAGGGCCGGCGGCGAGC
>VWZK01019812.1:69148-140658 GCA_013396935.1 Baryphthengus martii | reverse complement strand
GGGCCGCGCCCCGGGGCGGCAGGCGGCCGGCGGTCTCCTGGCCGTTTCCCGGCCTGCGCCAGGGGTTCCGCTGACGACTTCCTAGTCGCCTGGCGAGTCCCGTGTAAGCGGAGAGCGGCGGCGCCTCTCAGCAAGCGGCCGTGGCCCTCCCCCGGGGAGGAACCCGCCATGTCTCGCCGCTGGGCTGTCCCGTCCCGGCGGGGCGGACATTAGCGAAGGCCGCTGACGGTATCGGAATCGGTCAGGTTTGGACGAGGCGCAGCTCTTCGTTCACAGAGGAATGATGTCAGACTTAGGATGTCTGGCCCATCGGTGCTGTAGGCGACCCGAGGCTCAGTACGCCCGATGGATACGCTGGCTCACATCTTTATTTTTCACAATATCAAACACAGTACTCTGGCCGCTTAGGTGATGATTGGAACCGTGAAAACTTAGTAGCAAAAATTTAGAAGAGAGTAAGTTTCTGTATTTGGCTCTACAACAAGAGAGGAGACTGTGGAGGAAAAGCTCCGTGGCTTCAAGGCTGTCATAGGAAGAAAATAATATTTCTTGGTGGAAGCCCAGTGATTAACTTGGCCTTGATCCTGTGAGCTAGGCAAATGAAGCAGACGCCCAAAGTTCTTAGCATTACCAGGAGGATTGGTGTCTCCTGCAAACATCCTGTCTCTTGTGATCGTCAGCATGCAGAGCCTTGCAGGAAGATGACTTCACTTGGGCTCTCTGTGTTTGTTTACATATTGAGTGTTCGACAACACTTTTGTCCTCGGGGGATATCCTGACTAAGGATAAAAAAAGTTCCTGTATCTTGGCCTATAACTTGATAATTAAAATACAGAAATCGTTGGATGCTGTTCACGGACTGATGAGATCAAGTGTAAATGCAGATAATGACCGAAGCAGCTTTCTAGTATTTATTGATTACCTAGAAATAGAGAAAATGTTTTCTCATAAAACTTGGTGGACAGATCAGCGACTGTTGAAAAGATGTACAAATTTATTGATACAGAGCAATGCTAATGACTTTGTGAGTGTACCTACGAGTTAACATGCTCATTGGTACAATCAATTTCAACTTCACATCTCAGAATAAGAAATCCGGGCCATATCTGCAGGGTTGGAGTGGCAGAGGGGGATGGAGGAGGCTCCCAGTGTCCGGGTATCTCCAAAAGCAACAGCAAAATGGAGAACATTCTGTGGTTGCATCAGCAGGTATTATACTTTTATAATGTTGAGGATAAATACTGAAACTGTATATATCGTTCTAGAGTCTGGAGTTTTATGGCTTCTATAGACTTCTCCAAAGAGCCGCTGTTATTGGATGGCTTTAGAAAATGTCCTTCTCCCAGTGAGAGGCTGAAGTGCCCAGTCTCTTTAGCTCATAAAGGAATACGGGGAGATGACTTGATTACAACGTGTAGCTAATTTGAAAGGAAAATAGCATGAAGTACTTGGAACATAAAAACATTGCAGCGCCCATTTCACTGAAAGCTAAAGGTGCAGTTACCTTTGAGAGAGAGGGATTTTTTTTTCTGGTTTCTTCAGGTCAGGATAGTGCCTTTTTAGACGCTATTTCAACAGAAGCCATTGTTCAAACACATACCTATAGGAAGAGAAGCCAGAGTTCGTGATCTTTAACTTACAAATGCTCACTAATTGTGTCCTTAAAACTGGGTTTCTCTTCACCTATGTTTGACTAAAGAAGCTCTTTTATACTAAAGTGAAGAAAAACACAGTGTAAACGGGATGTCTTCCTGCTAGCCTACAGATTACAATTCTTAAATAATACATTTTGCAGTTTGTTACGTGGTTGGTGCTCGGAACGGTATCTGCGTAGTAGCGCATTAGCACTATTGCAAACAATGTATAGATCCACTTGTTCACATTATATATCCAAGATTTTGTTCTTTCTGTAATCGTTAGGAGATCAAAGCGGGTTCAGGTGTGTTTGTGCTTTATCAGAAGGTTTCTAACTGTGTCAAGTTTTTTCATCTTATCCATGGGCAGCAGAGTAGCTGCCAGAACTGTATCTTCACAAGTCCTTACTTTGGGTGAGATGTTTATGCATTTTAGTGCAGTACTACACTGTATTCACCGAATTGAGCTGTATGATTTACAGGCTATCAAGATGTAGCGCAGTAATATCATTATTACAAAGTAATTGATACCGTGTTACTGGCATTTATAGATCACGTTTTATTTTACATGACAGGTCGAGTTTTAGTGGAGGTTATTGCCAACTGAAAGCATATAAATTTAAGACGTTCGTCGCAAACGCCATGGAATTTGTTTTGCTAACTTAGTAACAAAGAAAAAGCGACTCGATCAGCTTTTACCTAAGCCAGACTCCCTTGCGGGGAGGCTTTCGGCTGGCATTCCTCGCGGGAAGCTGCCTGATGGACGTGACTGTACTTGGGGATCAACTTAGGGAAAACTGGTGTAACTGGAGGCTTGTTCGCCATGCTGGTGCCGTGGGGCGGCAGTTAGTGTAAGGGTAGCAGTGATACGCTGCAGTGAAGGGCTCACCTTGGTGGTGGGAAGGTGAGGTTTCCAGGTAACCAAGGGGCTGCCCGTCTGCAAGGTGAACTAATTTAGAGTTGGAAAAGGCACTGGCGCATCCTGCAGCCGTGCTTGCCTTCTCCAGGAGGTGGTGGTGGTGCTGCACGACGCATTTGCCGCACCAGCTGGGTTTAACTAGCAACGCAGGAAGCTTACTCTGTTGTAGGTCTACCATTATGCCTCTTTTTTACAGTCTGCTGCATTTATTTTTATAGCTGGAGCTAATGGGAACATATATCTGAAGTTATTTTTTAAGACAGCTGGGACTATACAGACTTTTAAAAGAGTTACAGTGAATAATTACACTTAAATCAGCAGTATTCTGCATTCCTCAATGTTAAATCCTGAAGCAGCTGAGGGGCAGAGATCGGAGAGCTCAGCAGCAACCAATGCCATAAAGACAGTGTTAGATCCAAACGGTTTTAATGTCCTTGTTTTTCAACTTTGGGTGGATGGATTGTGCTGCTCAGCACAGGGACTTAGTGACTAGCAAAAAAAATTGGCTTCTGCGAACAAGTCTGTCCTCATGACAGAAAGTGCAATCCAAGCCTAGGCCAAAATGGAGACAGTGGCTTTTTTTTTTGTTTTTCTGGTAGGCTGCCTGCCCAGTAGGCGTTGCCCTGTTAGTAGGGCAGTATGTCAGGCTTCACAGTCACTGATACATTCATTCGGATTAAAACGTCAAGAAAATTCCATATTAATATTTCAGTTTTGAGAGTTGTTTTCCTGAATAGGTGGGGTTGTGTTTTGTTTCAGTTGACCTGTGCCTCTAAGCAAAATTTGCTTTATTTATTTATTTTTTTTCTTAGCATTTGTCATCATGGGCAGAGCTGTCAACTTGGTCCATAGGTGCAATTGCGCCATATTTCCCATGATGAGGCTTTTTTGTTGTCGTTGCTCCTGCTGAATTTGTTTCTATCGGCTGCGTTGTATTTCTGGACTAGCTATTTGGCTCTGGCTGAACTTTGGAAAGCTTCAGCAGTTTGACACTTCTAAAATCAAATCATAGGAAGAAATGCTGATTGGCCAGGGATATGATTAAAGTATACAGCTGTTCTATTGAGAGGTTCAAGTGCCTCATTGCTTTAAAGCATGGATTCAAAACATCTTAGGGAAGTTCTGCTTGCTTTAAAGCTTGGCTTTTTGCTGTGCCACTCTCCTGAAATTTACCCTAACTGTAAGCTTTTGAAATACCTGTTTATGCAGAAGCTTGTGTGGAAGTGAAGTTAGTTAGGTGAGCACGCACACAGTTCTGAACGTAATTTAAGTCTCTACAGCCCTTGTAGCTGCTCGGGCTGTGGTGCTAAGCAAAGAAACTGAGAGCTCAGGCATGCCCTGTGCTCCAGATGATTGCAGTAATGGTGCCCCCTCAGTGAAAAGGGCACAGTGACTAAAACTGAGGAGGAAAAGTGAATCAGAACTGGATGAGGAATAAAAGCCAGGGTGGGGCAGCGGGGAGATAAGGAGAAAATGTCAGAATTGGGAAGAACTCCAAAAGCTTGCATCCATTAGGACGTCATCTGCTTCAGAAGGGTCTGAGGCTCTTGTATTTCCATTCCTTGGCAATTGACGGCTTGTTAGAGCTGATAAAATGCTGGCTTACGTGGGAAATGACAACCTGCCAGTGTGATCATTTACTTTACTGGCACAAGCAGCGGGTCCATTTGATGGGTCTTAATCAGGCCTACACAACATGCCGTTTGTCAGATGGTATTTTCAGCTTAGCACGAGGCTTGGGTTGGGAGCGATATGCCAAGTCAAGGTGCAGCTTCCTTCTCTGAGGCATTCTGCCATCTGCGTCAGGGAGCGTGTCAGTGCTGGAGGCCTGGGCACTTCGGAAGAAGGCAGCTGGAGGCGTTGGTTCATCTTCTCGGGGCGCCAGGAAGTCTGTCGCTGACGCTCCTGTACGTCCAGAAGGGGTTCGAATGGCACGAAAGTTGAGTAGATGAGGGGAGTTCGGAAAATAGAGAGTAAGGGCCATTGCAAAGGGCAGAGGAGCCTGGGAGGGTTAGGAAAGGAGCTTGAAGCAGCGAGCCAGCAGTGTGGGAGGTTTGGGAAGCAGGAACTTGAGGTTAATATGGGAACAGCGTGGGGGTATGTTGTGTTTGTGTGTGGGGAGGAACCTGGGAAGCAAGGAACAAGGCGGCCTGCTGTGATGGATTGAGGGGTTGCTATGGGGGAGAGGAGACCTCAGTTCTGTGAGGGTGGACAGAAGGATGGGTATTGTGCGTGTGTAGGGAGAGAGACACTTGTAATGAGTATGTGAAAGGAGCGGGAAGCGGCTGTGAGGTGCAGCTGACGGCAGCGGTGACTGGATACGTTTTCCCCAGGATGGGGTTTCTGACAGCTGTGTGCCACGCACTGCCTGGGCTTTGTGGCAGCCGGTTAGCAGTCACCCACAGGGAGCTGGGGGGTTGCTTTGCACTGGGGAGCTGCTCTGCTGTGTCCCGCAGCTGCAGCTCAGGGCTGGCAGTCTCTCTGGTGGTCTACCCCCACGCAGGAGCTGCGCACTCCTGGTCTAAGCTCTCTGTTCAGAAACACAGAATTCACAGTAATCGAGGCTGTGTAGTTAAAAATAGGCTGTTGTTTGTAGGTCCTGTATCTCCATTTGCTGAATTTTAAAGAAAAGTGAGCTGAAAGAAGAGGAAGAGAGT
Source organism: Baryphthengus martii (assembly GCA_013396935.1). Lineage (NCBI taxonomy): Eukaryota > Metazoa > Chordata > Aves > Coraciiformes > Momotidae > Baryphthengus > Baryphthengus martii. The sequence continues at coordinate 135,448 of VWZK01019812.1, read as the reverse complement.
TTTGGAAGAGAGCTACGGAATACCCCTTTAAAGATCTGGATGGCCTCTCCTGTGTAGGAGTATCACAGTGGGAGTGAGGTAGACCCATGCATAGAAAAAAAGAAAGCTCAGAGTGGAAACTTAGAGGTAATTGCTCAATGGGACTTGTCATTGAAAACTGACCAAAGAAGCTCTGATTCAGTTGGAGGTAATTTTGCTGCCACTGGGGCATGGTTAGATTGTTTTAGAAACTGTCATACATTCCTAGGTTTTGAAAAATCATAAACGTCTTGGCTTGGGACAGCTACCACTCCTGATCAGTGCTACTTAGGCCATATGAGTAGTTACTTGGGGGCAGTCAAAAATAGGAAGCAGAAATTTAAGTCAGTGATACTTACTTATAAAGAGGGTTCTCATTATGTGCTGCCTGTTCTGAGGTTAATGACATGAGAACTTTAGTTACTCACTCAGACACCTGTGGACCTCAGTATATCTGTTTCTTTACTTTCCTACAGAACAAGAGATAGTAAATCTACCTTATGTTGTACAAGCGAGTACTCAAAAACTGCTGTAACACAGTACTGATGAATAGTAAATGAAAGCCAGTAAAAAAAAATAACGAAGAATTCTGTCTTTAAAATAGAATTTGAGGAGTCCGTGGCCAATAGTGAGTTCTGCTGACATAGACCCAGATTGTGAATGTCTGGCATCAGAGCAGTACCAAGCACTGTTGAAGTCTAACTTTGTCATTCTATGTTCTGCTTCCATCCTGTGAACTTAGAGGTTACCCACAGCTGACATTTTTAATAAGGTTGTTTTTGCCAATTACACTGTACATGAACCTTTAAAAGCATTAACTATGCTATAGCAGCTGCAGAACTCACATGCATCAGTGTTCTCCTTACCAGTGTAAACAACATGTACAGTTTACGTAAAACGCAAAATTTGCCCATCGCTGTTCCAAACTTTTCCATCCTTCATTTTACTGACAGACTTTCAGACACATTTTCCTGAAGCGAGAGAATTTCTGGAGTATGCCCGTAGCAGTAAGAGATGGCAACCACCCATCCTGTTGCGTGAACGAACTTGTTAGATGTTCCCTTCTCCATCGTGTTAGTCACTACTTGAGCAGTGAGACTGCTTTCATGTGGCTTAGCATCCTGTTCCTGGTAATCGGAGCGTTGTCTCGCGTCCTACAGCTGATCCAGTGCTGAGAGAAACTGAAAGTCCTCCTGCAGATGTTTCCTCTGAAAATGAAACTGAAATGTCTCTTACAGTAGTTGTCTTGTGTATCCTTGCAGCTGTCTGCAGATGAAGTCAGTTTGGATCCTTGGCCAGCAAATGGCGCTTTGCAGAGGCTGCTAATAAAAGGAGAGTGTATCAGATGGGCACTTAGAACTCTGCTTACCAGTGTTTCTCTTTATATGTCACATGAAGGCGAAAGATGTGGAGTTACTGGTTGATATTTCTTTAAATGCTAAATTTCATATTAAAAATATTCTGATATCCATCTTAATGTGACGGAAGAAACAAGATGACAGGTTGCTAGGAGTATGCTAAGATATAGGAGATTTGGAAGCCTAACTGCATGATTCTTGTTCACGCTTGGGCTCAGGGATAATTTTTACTCACTGTGTATTGGCTAAAAATCTATGGGAGGTTTTTGGTTGGTTGGTTTTTATTTTTCTCTCAAGGTTTTTAGCAATTTCGTCTTACTCTCAAGGGCAGTGCTATCTACATCCTTTACTTATAAAGGAAAAAAGATCCAGTTGACACGCTGTGCTGTTTCACGTGCTAGATTTCTTTCCACAAGGCTTTTGATTCCTCATGTCATCCTTCATTTGCAAGAAGGTTTCAGTTCTCTAGTATAGTTATAGATCCAAAGTCCTTGCAAAGCTTTAGAGATGCAGATGAGTTTGCAACTTGGCTTGGTACTTTGTTGGCTCAGGGATAGGTGGTGGATTCTCATTAGGTCCCCTGAAATTATGGGGCTGCTTGTCCTTATCTCGGTCAAACCTATTCACGAAATTTTGTGAGAGGGTAAAATAAGCTGTTCAATGGCATTTGACCCTGTACTGTTGCCAGCAGAGAGAGCTTAAAATGAAGAGCAACCAATGACAGTGGGAACAAGATGATGATTATTGTCAGTGATGATTGTAACGGGTATTATTTGGTACTACTGCAGTATCTTTTTAGTTAAGCAACTGAGCCTGTAATCACACTAATTATCGAGATGCAGCCTGATTTTCTCTGAGTTTTTAATTTCGTGCCAAGTCAGTGATGTGCTGAACTTTTCCAGGAGAGGTGCAGGCAAGAGTACGTGTAGGAAAACACCTGTTCTTCCTGTGTTTGGCAGGAGGGTCTCGAGTGTTTAGCTGAGTATGGGTAGGCATCGTGTTTTACGGCATCAGTAAGGATGGACAGCTAATCAGCTAAAGTGCACCCGAGAGCTGAGCCTTCTGAGTTTGAAGGCTTGGTGGAGTTTTATGTTTGCGATTTTTTAAGCACAAGTCTCAGAATCGACTTGGGATTTGCCAGTCAAGCAAATAAACCTGAAAAGCTAAATATGGATCCAAACTGCTGCAAGCAATGCTAAGCCGCAGATTTTATCTACAGCCACAAAGCAGAAGTCCTTTATTTGTCTAACTTTTTTTTTTTTCTTTTTCTACCCTCCCTCCCACACCTGATGAAACTATTTAGCTTTGAAATGTTGGAAGGCCACATACCTGAAGCGGCAGTGGGCTTGTTTAAACATTTTCTGGTATTAGTTTTATAGATCCAGATATGACTAATAAGGAAGTTTCTTCATTCAGTGTTTGTGGATGACCAATTTGTACTAGGATGAGGAACAAAGCTGGTATGAGGAGGTCATGTCACCCAGGGAGCAATTCAATCCCTGAGGTGAGTCATGACACTGAGATCTTAAGCCACAGGGAAAAAACATGGTAGCAAAACTCAGACATAAGGGGTTTTATTTCGGCCTCTGTTTTGGGAGGTGCTTCCAAGCAGGCTTATTTCGGTAACGCTTATGGTGTTAATATTTCTAGATTTAGGGCATTCATTTGGGCTCTCCACCTCCCTTTTCTTGCAATAGAACGAAGAGGTAACTGCCTGGTAAATCAGAATAGTGAGCATAGGAATTAGCATTTGCATATCTCCGTATGAGTTTTCATAGTACATTTCTATTTTTCAGTCACTTTGGGGATTTGAATATACATTGAAGCAGTGGAGAAGGTAGAGGGTTTTGTGGTGCTGAATTGTTTTTCTTCCAGAGATGCTGTTTCCTTTGGAGCTAGAGAGCAGGCACAACAGGGCACAACTATCCTATCCATTTGTTGCACATCCGAAAATCATATCGATAACGTTAGTGTGTGTAAAGGCAGTAGGTGCACCCCTAGCTCTGATCTACATAGGCAGGCCCGTTCGATATCACAGACTTCTCCACGGTACAGCTGCTGTGTGCATGGAGGGTAGTTTGCTCCACATTCTCCTCCCAGGACCACTGCTGAAGTTGGAAGGGCAGGGTGTTTGCAGTTGACAAAGCTTTTAGTGGCGTCTTCAATTAAGTCAGTAGATCTTTCCTAATTCCATTTCCTACTGCCCTAAAAACTCCCTACCGGTAGATGATGATGCTTTTCAAACCATGAAACCATCTTAAAAATTTAATCTGGGTAATATGTAAAACCAGTAACAGAATCAGAGTTCAATAAAATATAGATGTGGTTTCAGACTAATGTAAAACAAGGGCAGATTAGGCTGTAATATAATTTTAAGGGTGACCTTGAGGGAGCTGATGTCAAGAACTGTGATGCAGAGTGGTTGAAATATTAGATCAGCTATCTTAATCTTTTTTTTTTTTAATGAAACCTCTTGGGAAATAATCTTTCTGGAGTTCTTTGCAACATCTGTGTAGATGTGAGCAGGGAAACACTATTGGTTTTGAAACTGTAAATCACTGGATAAGTCTCTGTGGACAAGTCCTATCATCGGTTGTATTAATCATCTAAGTGGGTTTAGTACAGAGTGTTTGTAGATATTGATTCACTTCTTTTTTGGAGCTAGTCAAACTTTCAGATAATATATTTGCATTTACATGGTATTAAAGGACTCTGTATGTCTAATAAGACCAGTTAAGAACCTTCTACGATTTGTTAATTAGATAAATTGTGGAAAGTGAGGAGGAAAATTTTGTCGTAAGTAGATTCCAGTATCCTTAGCATAGAAACAGGAAGAGAGGAAAGAGAACATAGTATAATAGAAGGAAGGAAATTAGGCATGGTTTAACCTATAGATGAGAGTTAACAATTGGGGTTCTGCTGCCGGAAGAAATGCAAAACTGAGTCAATGTATAGCGCATACCACACAGGCATGCTAAACTGAATAAAGCACATATCCACCTCACAAGCATAGTCTTGTGGAGTTTTTTGTTTTCGTTAGGTAAATTGGCCTCTGTATTTGTCTTCGAAGCTGTAAACAGCGTAAGCCAGCATAAAGAGCTAGAGCTATCATTTAGACGTCACTGTCTGCTTCAGAATGATTTGGTTTTGTGTAAAAAATAATTTAGTAGAGATTGTAAGTTTATGTAGGGTCTGTTCCGGTAATAACATAAGTTTATATAACTTTTGCTTTGCAATTTTCCCTTTTTGAATGTTTTTCCATGAAGACAGACTTCTGTTTGAGGTTGCTTCAAGGGTATCTGTAGTTCGCATGGCTGGGGATAAGTCTCTGAGATGTCCCTCAAGACAGAAATGAACTGCCTGTAGAGAAAGCGGCGCCATTCACACAGGTAGTGTAAGGATGTGGGCACCAGTGGCTCTTGGTGTCTAAATAGCGCCACGTTTAAGGTGTGTGTAAAAGCTGGATATAAGGTGCAGAAAAGCTGGATGCCTTAAGGTTTCAAATGCATTTAAGCCGGTTAGGAATCCTGTGTCTCTCGCATGGTCAGGTTTGATCTTCCTTGTGCTTCATGCCAAGCCTCCCAAAACAGAGGACGTGCAGCTAACTTGTGCACGCCCCCACGCGCAGGCTTTGCTCACGTGTGTGAGGAAAGGTAACTGAGATAAGGTGCCTGGTGTTTGACTGGTGATCCGATGTAGGCAGTCATCGACACCTCTCGTGGAAGAGCCAAGCTTTGCTAGATCAAATCTTCCAGGCAGAGGAATTTTAGGGATTCCATGGAAAGGGTGACTTTAAACCTGGAAGCCTGAGGTGTTGATGGGACTTTTTTTCTGCCAGGGATTTGCAGTTTAAGCCTGAGAAAAGTTACTTACCTCCTGTCTTTGCTTCCCATCTGCAGTGTGGGAATAGCCCAGGGTAAAAGCTAAAGAGGCACGCAAGAACTGCCAGGCGTTCAAGCTTCTCCACTCGAGCATATAATGAAAGGAGGGTGTCTGGTCGCTCATCTAAGTCATTTAGTTTACCATTGCCGCTTAAAATAGCGTCAAGTCAGCGTGACGCATGCTCTGCTGCCTTGTGGCCCACAGAACATATGTTGATGTACAAGCTCTGAGCCCTCCGTTCCTCTTCCCTAACACGGCTGGCAGACATCACCTTCCTTCTTGTGTGCTGTCACAGTCTGACCCTCGTGTTCAAACGGTGCAGGCGGAATGTGCGGTGACGTGGAGGAGATGACGGGGCCAGGAGCTTCTGAGGAGCACAACTTCAGAGCGTCAACGTACAGAAGAAATGACTATACATCAGGTAAATCTGTGGCTGTAAATGAAACCTTGGGACACTTCTACAGCCGTGACTAATCCTGCGCACGCTGTGACTCAGCTAGTGAAACATTTATCAGGAGAGGTCCCAGAGCACTCAGTTATAAACCAATAAATAAAAACATCTTGTTTTCTGTAGCAAACAGAATCATTTAATCTAATTTTGTCGTCTGTTCCTTAACCCTTCAAAAATAAGCCACCCAAATGTTTATAGCCGTGCAAGAGAGAGAACATCATTTATAGTAAACATGCTCTTTGCCTTGAATTCACGTTCGCCTCCTCATTCTGCTCTGTTCCCAGGTTCAAAAATCTTAAAACTCTTAAACCTCATTGACTCCAAATTGTTCTGTAAAACCTGCTTTTGGTCTGCTTTGTGGTTTATGAGCTGCATGCTGATGAAACCTGATGTAATTCATCAGGTTTGTATCACCGATAAGCTGCTCATGTTGGCTGAGGGTAGTTAGAAGCGACTGTACACACAGGAGTATTTTATGGACCTGGTAACAGAATTTAATATAAGTACACGATTCATAATTTGGCTACTCCATAATAAAAAAAACCCAACCCTGGCTGAATTCAAACTTGATATCTGATATATTCTTAAACATGAATCAAGATAGGCAGATCCTATTGCAAATTTCTGCAAGGCTGTTAGGTTTATTACGCTTTACTATATTTTATTATTTCCATTTTTTAATTGGTCTTTGAAAATAACATTTACATGACAAAAATGAATTCTCAAAAAAATTTTAACAAAAATCTGTTTTCAAGGTGGTTTTGTTGGCTTTTTGCCTGAGTCAACCCCTAAAATAGCAAGTGCAAATTTTCTTTCTCCCTCCTTTCAGCTCAGGTTGTGGCATTTACTGCAAATTATTATTTAAGGCTGCATCTTGTACTTTGGAGTTGTTTTGTGGTTTATAAACTGCACCTGTCCCAAGAACTTTGTGCACAAAATGTAGCAACCTGTGCTTCACATAAACATACATACAGGGAGTGTTGCTGTTGGTGCAGGGGCTCTGATCTAAATGGGGATGCTTTTTACAACTCTTAAACCACTGTGGAATTGTCAGCCCTCGTGTCAACTGATACTGCCAAACTGGTTTTGTATACTGCTTTGTATCCTGCTTGAGTCCAGTACCTTTTCTTCTTATTCATTCTTTCATGACAAACTTTTCTTCTTTAAATATAATTGGCATCTTCAGAAATTGAGGGTGTCCAACATTTTAGCCTGTATGCTTTGTTCTCTATCCTATGATTGGCTTTGTGAAGTCTGTTTAAAAAAAACTTTTCAACCAAATATGGCCCAAATAGCTCATTTTCTTGCTGCTTTAAATCAGGAATAGACAAATATCAGATGCATCTGAAGGGGTTTTTTTGGCTTTTAATGGCTGCTCTAAAAAGAGTATTTCACATGTTCTGAATTTTTGCTGGTTCTTTAGTTATGGGTAGTGTGAATGGATAGAAATATCTTCATTTTATATGGTGACAAGATTGGTTGCTGTGAAAATGTAATTACTTGAAGATGTCTCAGTTGTGCTTCTCACTTTCATGGGAGACACTGAATTAAGCTGTCAGGTGGAGTGTGATTAGTTGATCCTGGAAAATGAAATGCCTCAGGGTGTCTGTCCATTATTTAGAGGATTTATCCTTAGGTCATCTGGATGATTCTAGCTGGGGTATGTAATAGGTAAAATTTTGCATTGGAAGGCTTTTGCTAAACCTGAAAGAGGCGGGCAAATCCCAGCCTGCATCGTAGTGGACAGGAATGTGTTTATTTAAAAACTGCATCAATTCTGATGGACCCCCTTATGAGGCAACAATAATTCTGGGGCCAAAGCACTGGCAGATGGGGTTACTCCAAGGCTGTTCCTGTGTAGTGTGTGGGTATAATACACCTCTCTGTGTTTCCTCTTAACATCCAGCCTGAAATCAGCCTAGTTCTGTCTCGCAAAACTACTCAAATTCTTAGCTGAGATGATGCAGGCTTATTCTTGGTGTAGATTTGTGTTTTCAGGTAAGTGCCCTCATGCTTGACATGAGCATGCCTTGGAAAACCATAAATACAACTGCAAATACATTTTAAAGATGCTGAAACATCTCACTGCATAGAATTGGCACATATTCAGTCGATTTAGCATGTTTCAAAGCCAACAAAATGTAGTTTCAGGTACTTTCTTCTTTTCAAGGTGTTCCTGCCAAGAAGCACAGCTGGGTGGGTTTTGGAAGACAGTACTTTGCCACCTCAGGGTCCTACCTAGAATGTGCCAGTCATGCAGACACCTTGCTTGTCAGTTCTTATGCCCCCAGCCCCTCAGCTGTATTCACAGCTACCCACTTCTCAGCTATGGTTTGTTACAAGGCAGGTAAACCGGCAGATTTAGCTCCAAGTCAAAGTCCTTTGGATAATGAAGAGATTAGCAGATACTTGAAAATTAACTGTTTTACCAGCAGGAGAGAAAGAAAATATCCTGCTTTTCCTTTAGAATGTCATGTCATTCTTGCTGTTTGCTTTTTGAATAGTGTGTCATATGCAAATGGTATCTGCCAAATAGCAAGCAGACGTTTCAGTTGTGTCATGCTCCATGGAATAGATGGAAGGGGCTTGAGTGAGAGCGTACAAGGAAGTGTCATACAGCAGCCTGTCACTTTGCAAAGCAGCTGTGAACTTAATGGGAATATAAATCAAAAGCAGCTGGTAATTATGCTGCTGGGTGTTTTAGCATTGTTATTGTTAGTTTCTGAAAATCAATTAGGTAATCAAGAGGGTGCTATTGAGAAGTTTTTTTGTTTTGTTTGGGTTTTTTAATATCCTAAGCAGGGTTCCAGCTGGGTGACATGGTAAGTTACAGCTCCTGGTATATCCTGATATCAGAAAGGACTCAAGAGTCCCAGTGAGCCAAAAGGAAGAAGACTGTGGTGGGCAACATGATATAGTGAAGCGTGATGTTTATTTATAATAAATGGACTGTCAGGCTTAGTTAAGAGGTTGTTTGGCGTTTTTTTAACTGTACATAGGTTTAGAGGAGCTTCTCTACCAGCTGGCAGGTGCAAATGTCTAGATGCAGATTTCTGCCACCTACAGATCGTACAGTGATTTAAGCTGTCATAGATTTAGGAAAAAACTCAGTCCTTATTAAGAAGTCTCATGCTAGTTAAACAGAAGATTAGAGTTTCAGAAATGAATGGGCCTTCGGACAAGTATGAAGGGGAACCTGAAGAACTTAGTGTTAGAAGAACTTCTCGTACAGGCAGGAACTAGAGCTTTTGAAACTTCTCTCTCTGATCTACCTCTCTGATGGTTGTATTTCTTTAGAGCACTTATCAAACAGATAAGGAATACAGCTATTCCTCCATTTCTGTAGTTACAGGCATACTAGATGCAGGATTTATCAGTGATTTGGACTTAAGAATCGTAAGATGCTGTGACAGAAGGCATGATGAAGTCTGTTCTTTCGATGTGTCAGTAATTATTCAACTATCAAAACTCCTTCTCTAGAGGAGATGAGACCTCTTGGTATAAATCAAACTGTAAGACATATCTATATCTGAGTTGAAAACCTTACATTAAAAAGAGAGTCTGAACTTAATATAATTGACAACAAATTAGCAGTTCTTTACACTCTGCTTGTTTGACATACATAGCTATGGGAATTCGATTCACACTTGATTTACATGCTTGTATTGAATCACATGACTTTCACATCTACATATTAGTAATTAAAGGGAGTACTCGTGAAAACATGGGCTCCTTCAGCTCCAAAGCTACCCCTTTGTAGTCAGGGACTTCACCACCTTCTACAAACACCATGCTGAATTTTCTCTTTGCTCCCTCTGAATCCACTCGTGCAATACTTACGTGACTTATCGCTCTTTTATTACTGATGTGAATTATATACCTTTTATAGTGGGCACGAGAGCAGCTGTGAAACTTGCTTTCTGCGGTGACCCAATCTTCCTTATGCTTGGAGACAGGCGGCTGCACGGTGCTAGTTTCTCTCGGCCTTCCCCGTTTATCCAGGCAGCCTCTGCTGCCTTTTCCCACTGTTTTCTGGACTGCAGAACAGCGTTCCAAATCATGCTCTGCTTCCCATAACCTCCCTCCAAATCCCTTAGCCTTTCCACAGCGTTCGCAATTAAACAATGAGTTGCATGAGAAAATAGTTTGGCGTCACAGCTGAACACTGTGCCAGGTCAGCAAGTTTGTGTGGGCTGCCTGCGTGTCCCTCCTGTGCCTACACAACAGGCACTCTCCCTTTTTCTAGACCGTGAAATGACGAAGTGGTTAAGTGCACTTACTGCTGTGGGTTTTTGATGAGGGGAGGGAGACAGCAACTTGCTGCAGCAAAACTGAAATTCTTTAAGGGGAACGGGAGCTTTAATAGTAAGAAAGAATCTCCTGCTTTTCTCACAGTGTGCTTGGGAGAAGCAATCCCTCATTACCTTTGGTGCTTGTTTTGCTGTTCAGGATGCAACAGTAGCATCTTGAAGTGCCAAATCAGGGACACTGCTTCTGCAGCATTGCCTGAGATGAAAGAGAGGGTGTAAAAATTGAGATTAATTCTTTGAGATTTGCCCTGCTTCAGCTGTGAATATAGCCCATGCATACAGGCATCTCTCTAACGATAGATCTGATTTGGCACGTGAATGTGGCACTGAGTGACAGCTCCATACCAAGCACTGTCCAGATGGTGAGCTCCTGTAAAGCTTTGCTCTCAAACCTAGTTATTAGGGTCTTTTGTATCCTCACATGATCAGGAGTGAGAGCGCGTGCTGACTGACTGCAAGGTGAGGGGCAGATGAAGCAGGGAGGCTCCACAAGCAGAGGAAGAGGAGGCTTATTGTCTTTCTCAGGTACCTGTCAGTAGTCGCTGTCAAAAGCAGGATCCTGGTGTAGCTGCTCTTGGTCTGTTGTGGCTGAAGCAGAGATGCTGGCACGAAGAGAGATATCACATCATGAGTGGGAGAAAGAGAGGGTGGAGTGGCAGAGTGCTATGGATGGGCAAAATGGCAATTGTGGCGAGAAGTGAGAAGGAAGAGAAGCTGGGAGAGGCGTTAATGGAGTAATACGGAGGTTAGGAGGAGAATGAAGGGACGATGAGTCCAAGGAAGTGACAAATCTATCTAAAGCTCATTCTGTCAGCAGCCTGTTATGGCCGGGTAGTAGCAGCACATCCATTTAGAGATGAATATTGCTTCAATCATTGTTTTCATAATCCTCTTTCTACTCTAAAACTGCAAATTATGCAAATATGCCAGGTGCATGCTGGGTGCAGGATGCTATGCAGAATCTCTTATGAGCATGCAAGGCTAATAGGCAGCTTTCATCCAAAGCACAGCTCTTCCATGTGACTCAGAGTACTGGCTTCTATTGTAAAACACCGTAGAATCTGAGACTTGCCAGACTATTTTATTTCTCCAATACTTACCTAATAGCAGGTTCTTCACACTCCAGAACCGATATGGAAATGTGCCCAGCTGAAGAGCGAGGACCTTATTTTCCTTTAATCACTTTCCAGATCTCGTGCTGCCTGGCTTGCTGTGGTGGGGAAGAGCGCTAGCGCTGGGGCAAGGATGGCAATCCAGGAGGGTAACACCTTAGCGCTGCCACCGATTCTCTTTGGCAAGGCATGACAACTTGTTCAACTGGTTGTACAGTGGGATCATTCTTTACTGTAGTGGTTTCCTTTCCATCAAGGGTTAATTATTATCCCTAAGAGCATAACAAAATCATAACACCTCAGATGTTACTTGCTGGTAGCATAACAGATGCTGTTCCTGTTGTGGTAATCGGCATGACATGTAGGAGTGGTGCTAGCTCACTAAAATTAGAAAGGGCCGAAGTTCAGCCTAAAGTACAAACATTACTATTGTGTGATTTGCTTGGTTTTGGCTTTTAGCTAACAACTGTCCCATCAGAGTGATGATAATGCAGAGCAGATGAAGAGCAGTGATTTTAGTGAACTCTCCGCGCAGGTGACTCGTGTGTTGTCCTATTCGCTTTTTTTTTTTTCAGTTTAATTAATTGTAAAAGACCGGCTGCTATCCCAAAATACATGCTAGGGAAAGAAATGTGAAAGTGGAGCGATACAAGTATCTTTCTTTTGGATTGCTTCAAAATGTCTGCTCACAGACAGGTATTCCAGATGCTTTCATTTAAAGAGTAGACTTTTCCTCTACCTCCAAATTAATTCACTCTCACCTATGATAAGAGGCATTCAGCTGTTCCACTTTTCTGTTTCTCTGTTCTCGGTGAGTAACTCCAGTGTTTCTTTGGTTAATTAAAGTTTACTGCAGGAGGAGCAGGAGTGGGTTTAGAGCACTGATGAAGAGATGACTAACAAAGTAATCGGCATGTGATTGAAGTGTGGGCTGCCAGGCACAGATTAGCCTTCCCTGGACTGCTTTTATCGTAGCTTCATGTTTTGAAATAATTCTGTGTAATAATATATAGAATTTCTATCCCATCTAGCTTATCACATTAGAGCAAAATAGATGGAGTGACTCAATTTCAAAAGGCTCTGATTCAGCTCTGGCTGCAGCCACTCATTACAAATGTGAAGTTAGGTGGCTGACTTCTCTTTTGTTTCTTTCAAATTCTTGCCATGTGGGAAGTATAAGGGGGAGAGAGTTGGTCAGAGTGAAAAATTAAGGTGGCATTTTAAATCTTCGTGAGATGCATTGGTGACAATCATGTCGCAAAACTGTGTGAACTGGCAGAAGGGTGAGGACGACATGGAGGTTTGAGTGGTGGATAAATCACGAAAAGAAAAATAAAACTTTTTCCCAGAGGGAGGGCTGCCACATAGGCTTGTGCAGGAAGTCACTTGTTTGCTCCGCGCAGTGATTTTTACATATAAAAAAAAAAGAAGTAACCCATCCTTTTTTTTTTTTTTCAAAAGAGGAATCTTGTCAAGTTAGTGATACCCACCTGATGCAAGAGGACAGAAAGACCTGCTTTAAATGTGCCATATTAATATTTCTTCTTGCTACTCATATCCTTTTGCCCCGCTGTAATTCTAATATCCCATGAGTTTAACACTGAGGCATTAGCTTAGCTGCTCTGCAGTTAACAAAGTACTGATTTGAGGGAAGCATTGACAGGCAGAGAGACTAGTGAGGTGTCCACTCCCCCCTCAAATTCCTCCATCTGCTGTTATGGCCACAGTGAGGAAAGTGTTTGGAAACTTGAAGTGCAAGCATACAAGCTGAAGGGAATTGAGAATACAGCAGGGAAGGAAGAGAAATCCTGTGACAAGGTGATGTCCATGGCACACCAGTGACAGAGAGGCTTCTTCAGCGGGGACTGTCACAAAGTGCAGTGCTGAGGTGCTCATCCCATCAGAGAGCACAAACAGCATCATCTAAGTTGCCTGAGCAGCTGCTGCTGGCAGCACTCTTCATGAAATCTAGAAGTGGTCATCCAGAAAAGGAACTTAAATCACTGAATAACTGAATTATGGATTATTTGTAGAATCTTAGAATAAGGAAATAGAAGAGAACAAAAAGGAAAAAAAAAAAACCAAACAACAAAACCCCAGGTTCCTGGAGAGTTCAGTAAAATTTTGTTATGTCATTTTTCTCTGAGCATAGCTCACAGTAGCCCAGTGCTGCTTTCAGGAGCTTTCTGTCAGAAAGTGCAAAGTTGCTGCTTCCGACTGCTGGGAACATTGGGGAACCATCAGGAGATGGTCAGGGCACAATTATCGTACTTGATGGTAGTAAAATAACTTGGATAACTCTTATCAAGGAATGGATAGTGCTTCTGAATAACTCATTTGTAATCGCTGCTTAAGACAGCTGTGACAATCTGCATTTCTTTGTTGAGTGAATGTATATCAAACTAAGCTTAATGAATCCATGATTTTTAATTCGTTTTGCAGGGTCAAATTGCTTTACCTCTTGGATTTTAAAAAGTTCTTTTAAAGGAGTTCATTTGTCATCTACTTAAACTGTCAATTGAATGTTTGTTTTAGGAGAATATAACAAGTCAAAATAGCGTCTTAATCTGGTTTCTTGGCGCAGCGTTTAACGATGCTCTCTTTAAAGGCGCAATTAAAAAAACCATGGATGCATTCTTTGCAATGTAAACTGACAAATTGATTAGAACTTCATGCCATAATGAAGCATGAGTAAGCTTGCATGTTAGCTAAACTATATCTACAATTTGCTAAGTTAGTTGTTGTCTCTATACAGGAAAACAACGTGAGTCCCAGAAACACAAGGTCTGCAAAAGTCGTTCTTGAGAGAGAAATGATCCTTGGGATGCACAAAGCAGCTAACAACAACGTGTCGTGTTCCGTTCGGTGTGGAGCCCTTGAAACTGGTGCAACTGGAACCAGAAGCTCCCCCTTCTCCTATTTCACTTCGTATTTATTTAAATATGGAACTTAAGGGAAATTACTAGAAAAACTAGGTGTTAGGCACTGGGATGCTCTTCTCGTAGAATCATGGAATAGGTTGGGCTAGAAGGACCTTTAAATGTCACCTAGTCCAGTGCCCGTATCTTTTTCATCTTGACAGAAATTGGAGCCTGGACATGAATGGGAGGGTGTTTGGCCTGGCCTCATCCTGCCTTGTTCTTGACCAGGCATGGAGAGGGAGCAGCCCTAGGTTTTAGAGATCTGTGGGCTGTTCTTTGTAAGTCTGAAAAAGTCTCTCTAAATGCCTGTGAAGTCAGTTAGAGTGTCTGAATTGGTGTCTTGGTGTTTGGGGTATTTTTCTCCATAAGCTGATTTCAAGACCAGTAGTGTCTCTCTCATTTTGATCTGGAAGCCAGATGAGCGTTTAAAAATAAGAGTGGTGAGGGAGGATACTGCCTAAGAGTACAGAGTTTGAATCGCAGCTTTAGCTATTTTGGAAATTAGTTTAAAAAAAAAAAAATAATCATTCCAGAATCAAACAACTTCCTTGCTAACAGATCGTTTGGTTATGGTTTTGCTTTTTACAGCAATGTTGCTGAAGTCATGTTAACCAGCTTTCATGTCATGTTTCCCCATGATGCTAGCACAGCAAAAAACAAGGGTTTTTTTGCATCTGTATCAGTTATCCTGTCTGTTTGCCCATGTGGGTGTCCGAACAGCCATGCCAGCTCTGGTGGGAATGATGTGGGATGTGCACGGCTACTAAGGAAATTCTTGGGGAACCACATTCACAGTTACTTTTGAACCAGTAACTCATTACTGTAACAGTCGTGGGTTTGGCCATCCTGATGAGTGACTAATTGGCCTCCTTGGAACAAGTAAGAGAAGCAGTTCCTGGCGTGTGGTTATCAACTGGCAGATTGAGATAGACAGGTGACATGAGTTCCTTCTCTGTCTAGGTTTTTGTAGGGCATCAGAGCACCAAACCACCAAGTTGTGTCACAGGCACTGACCTGCAAACAAAGCTGCTCTCCTTTGCACCTGGCCTGCTAGAAGATTCCTGTGATCTCTCAAAACTGCGAGATGACTGGGGACTTAGCAAGTAGCTAGATTGAGTTTCATTTGTTCGTCTCCCAACTTAATGCTGTGTGGTAGGTAATATTTTGTACGTCTTCAATCCTGGCAAGGAATGTGAAACCATCTATTTGTCTCTGCAGCTGTCTTCTCTTCAAAGGTGTCAATTTTGTTTGTCATTTTGAATGCTGGTGTATATGCAGCTTGGAAACCTGTTGGTCTCTGCATGTTACATTACACTGTAGTAAAATCTCGTTGAGAGAGAACTGGAGATATCACCAGTGATATCACCAAGGGAGACAATGAAACTGCTCATAAGGACAAATTAAAAGAACTGAAAGTTGTTTTCAAGCTTCTCCTTTACTTGTCCTGAGTGAGGCAGGGAGGGGGAGGCAGGGAAGGACCTGCTTTTTGCAGACGGTAGAATGATTCACCAGTTAATGGGATCTTAATGCCTGGCAAGAAAAGATGTCATTAGCTGTGCTGAATCTCTGCGTGATACGCACATTTGGTCCAGCGTGTAGCACGCTTCTGTGCGCTCGCTCAACCTGCTACTTGCTCGCCGAGTTCCTCTCCTACTCTACTGCTTGCGCACGTCAAATGCTGCTTTTGATAAGCTCTGTTTTATGGGCAAGTGACTTTTTAATGGAAAAGTGCTCTCATCTGCTAGGATGACGAAGAGCTACTCTTTGCTTATTAATAGCGGCTTAAGAGCCGAACTGCTGGTTAATCAGTGGTGAGATACGCAATTGGGTTGTGTTTCTTCATTTAAACCTTCATTTGAAATGCATGATAACAGACATCATTATAGCAACTACTGTGGTCAGAACTTCTTGAAGTGAGCTACAAAATACTGGTTTTTGTTGGTATCTTCAAAACTCATTAGCCTTTTACAGCTAACTAACTTTCAGGCTTCAAGAGTTCCAGGAATACTTATGCAATGGGGATTATTTCTTAATCTTTCACGCTAAAATTGATGTGCAGTGGTCAGGCATCACGGTGCTTTAGCAGCGGCTTTTCTCATGACCATAGTTCATGGGATAGGCTTCTACTTTATTCATGGGAAGTTGCACAAAGGGGTAAAAAAGGTTTTAAACTTTAAATGAACCAGGCTGTCACAGAAGGTAACATTTGTGTTCAGGTTGCAGGTTGGTTATTGTCCAAGAAGAGAATTTACTTTCTGTGTTGCAACATTCGGACGACATCATTTTAAAGCTATTGATATTTCTAAGAGGAGCAATATGTTTAATAAAAAAAAAAAAGAAGAAAAGAAAAAAAGAAAAAGAAAAGTGGAAGGAAGACTCTGGTTTTAATAGGGAAAGGCTTAAGTTCTTCAGCTGGAGAACTCAGTATGTCTGCGTCAGTCAGCTGAGTGACTCAGTGTTGTGATGCTAATGTAGGTCTGACTCTGGATTGGAAGCCTAAATTTATATAACAGTGAAAAACTCAGCATAGTTTAGGTTGAAAGAAGTGAGTAATTTATGTTTTATTATGCATAGCCAAATTTAAAAGCTTTTCTCCTTCTCCATTATATTTCCCTCTGCTTCTGCTCTTGCATATTTGTTCTGACATGCTGCCTCAGAAATAACTGTTTCTCTCTTTTTCAAAGTAAAGAGTTATGGTTCTGTTTCTGAAAATCTGCTGATTTATCTGCACTGTATTCCATGATAATTTGATATTTAAATATTTAATAATAATTCAATATTTTAGAGAAATGGTACCTCCTTCAGTTTAACTTATTTTACATGGAAGGCAAATCTTTGAAGAAGATAAATCACAGCAGTCCTGCCTTTATTCTGGATTAAGTTAGAACATGAAATTGCTAAAAAATTACTATTGTCTTTAAGTCTCATCTATCTTAATCTAAATAAACTTTCAGTGGTAGGTAGGTCCTTCCTTTCTTCTGCACTGTTTTAAATGATAAGAGCAAGGATGTGACTAATTACCTTCATTGTGGAATTATACAGAGCTAAGATTTGCTTTCTTTGGCCGGCTACCTTACCTGCTTGGTGTCTGTGTTATATTAGGGAAAAACCAGTGTGGTTCGTAATGGGGGAGAAAATAAAGTGGTAGAAACAATAACAGGTGTTGAACAACACCCATTTGTAAGGTGGCACTGTAGTATCTCAGAGGGTTTTATGGCTGCTGTTTGACTTCCAGCTGTCTACAAATAGTGATAATGTATTTGAAGACCGTATTGTATATACCATAGGGGAAATTTGCTGACAAGGTTTCCCTGTAGTGAACACTGAGGTTTGGATGTGCCACTGAAATTTATTTGCTCTTATGCAGTTGGTGCACAGCAGGCAACATTATGCTGGCAAAGGACATGCTTTTTTGCAAGAGAGATTCTGTGCTAAAAAACCCAGCCGTGTTACAGTGCAGGCTCTCAGGCTGCAGCACTTTGCCAGTAGCAGCCCCTGAAAATGTCTCTACCCAGATGCCACGGACATCCCCAGTTGCCAGCTGTCTAGCACAGATAAAGCTACAGAGAGATTTCACTAATACTGTTATTCAGTGATCTGGGGTAAATACTTCTTTAATTCCGTTCTGAAGAACATGTACTCAAAAGTGGAAGGAAGGGAAGGAAACCTTTGATTTAAACAAAAATAGGTTTAGTAAACTATCTTCTAGGAAAGCATCTCTATGCCATCTAGGCTGTGAGCCTGACAGTGACAACATGGCATAACTGATTACATGGCATAATTGACCTACTCTGCTTAGTAGGGAATAACGTTAGACTATTTCCCTTGTATTGCTTTTCCCAGATTGTACTAACAAAATTACAAGAAGAACTTAATGGCAAATAAGTGACTTTGTACAACACTATTCTTTAGTACTTTATAATAAAAAAAGCTTTTTACAAAAAACATGATTTTTTTTCAGGACTTTAGAGATACGACATCATTTTGCACTCAATTTAATAGACCCAGCAGGGAGTAATGAGGTATCTGGAAGTGGAAAGGGGGGCTCTAGGTGTTGGCTGTCTTTTGGAACAAGCTGACTGTACCAGCAGTACGCCTGGAATGTGCCTGGAACAGTCTCGGCTTGCCAGCACAGGCTTTCTCTTGACTCACTTTATCCTCTGACAACAAGTGAAAGGGACCAGAAATACAAATGCTGGCTTAGCAAAATGGGGAGAAGTTAGTATGTGCCCAGACATGCTGTCAACCCAAGATATTGACTTGGAGGTCTTGGCCGGAGATGTCAGAAATGTCAGCCTGAACTTGGATATCAGTTCTTTTCTTGTCCTGGTTTGGACTGAGATAGCCGGTCACCAGCCTGGTACCTTTTGAGACCAGCTGTGAAAAGCTGAGCACAAGCTGTGGCCAGTTCTTTCTGCAACAGGGTATTATCTGATTTCTTTGTTCCTGGCATTCTCAGTTACCTTTCTAAATTGTGTGATTTGAGGGGAGGTGGGAGTGGGGAGTAAATGTGAATTTGCTGCACTGCAGTGTAATATACATGTTGTATGTGCAACACAAAAAAAAAAAAAAAAAAAAGAAAAAGAAAGAAAATCAATGCTCCCAACATTGGAATGTGAGCATTTCTCTCCTACTACCCAGGAGCAGTCACCTCAGGAGCTAGTTATGTGTAATGCACCAGTCATAAAGCAGTGGGAGTACGTTAAAAATCAAGGAATGGCGTGGAAGGGGGGCTGGGAGGTAGTCTTGGAAATGAGTAGTCCTCTCCCACTCGGCAAGCTAGCTCCATTATCTGAATTAGTATAAAAATACCCACCCACCCCAAGGAATGCACTAAGTCACTCCCTCCATGCCAGATATCTCCGATTGAGAGTAATTGCTTGCTTTTGGCGGAGCCCAGAGTGGATCTCTATGGAGTGCTTGAGTAGGAGGTGAAAAATCAGTAGCTAATGTGATGGCTTCTGTTTTTGTTTTATTTATTCTGAAACTGTTTTTCAAGCCCAAACAGCAGCCTGCCAGGGAAGGTGTCTCTGCCTAGAATTCATTATAGTTATTATCAGCAGCAACGTGCCTCTGGCTGATTGCACTTGGTTTGTGAGTGACAGCCTTTGATTGGACAGTATTGCTTTACCCTCCTGGGGAAGGGGATACTTTTCAGGTCACGGATTAACTCATTGCTGGATGATAATTTTATGGTATGTTAAGCAGCACATGCTTAACTAAGGAGCGCCGCTGCTTAGCTCTCTCAAGCTAGCTTTTTCACACATCTCCTGAAAATAGGAGACAGGGCTCAGATCTTGCATCCGAACATCTGACAGTTTATAGCAGCATGAAGATATAAATTTGCCACTTCAAGCTCACCGCTAATTGGGGCTGGGTGTAGAGTTCAGTGACTTGATGTAGTGATGTCCGGGCTGTCCACTCGGATGCAAGGACAGTGATGGCAGATGTACGGCTGGGGAGCTTCACAGTGAGGAATTTCAAAGAGCAGCTTCTCTGAAGAGTTTAAGGGCTTTGGGTACAATTTCAAAAAACTTAGGAGCTCTTACAAAAGGTGGCTGCTGTCAATAATAATTAAAACATCCCTCTTTGTCATTCAATCTGCTAGACGTTTCTGACAAGTATTGCTGCCGACCCTCTATCACCTTTGAGTGCAGACCATCATTCAAAGACCCATCTGCTCATTCATTAGTACCTTCTGGTCCCCGAGTCTTAGCTGAGGCCAGTGCTTTGGAAATTACTTGAAGAGTGTGCAATTCCTGTAGTGTTTTGTGCTTCTATTTGAACTGAGCTGCTTAGGATATGTGCAGCGTTTTGCTGACGGGTTTTAACAACCATCTGCAACCCTTAATGAACACAACGGCCCTCTGCTTGCCCTGGCATTTTTTTGTAGTTCTCCTTTTGCACTACTGCTGATGTGGAACAATGATGTGGATAGCCAGCCATCACTATTACTCTCTCTGTTAACTCTGAAAGTCTTTCTTGGCTGTGCAGAATGGTGGAGCTCTCCCACCTCATTGACATGAAAGCATTTTTTATGAATCTGCCTTGGAAATGCATCAGCTCTTGTTCTGATCGGAAATTCTGGCTTCCCTTTGTTTAGAGAAAATCTAACACTACTTAAATAACTAAGCAAATGACAAATCTCAAAAGAAGTAAGCAAATACTGCTCGTTAGAAACAACTCTAAAATGTCTACCTAAAATCTTAGTCGCTTGTGTGTAAGGCTCGCTGCAGTTATTGGTGGTGTAATGGTCAAGGCAGCAGTGGCTGGGTTGTTTCTGCATTCCTCAAATGAAATGGAGAGCAAAGTTTGAGCAATGATGAAAAGTATTAGCAAGATACATCCCACTAAACAGAGATTTCCATGAACTGTTGCGTGGAAATGCCTCAACTTTGGCATTTAGGAAGAGTTGGGTTTCTCCAAGAGAGAGAAGGCAATACGCTAGAGTCAGCTGGGTCTTTTCAGCAGCTTAATCACTCCCAAACTTCCTCTTCTGGGTCTCATTTGTTAGAGACAGACCAGCTGTTCAGAAAAGTCAAAGGCAAGTCAAATATTTTTTCCTGGAGTTAGGGGGAGGCAAGAGAGGAAGGAAGGCCAGGGAAACAACTGGTCTCTTCATTGCTTTTCTTTCTTTCTGTTTTCAATACAACTATAAATGCCACTTCCCTCCTAATGTATCTGGAGGATGAAGCACTCCTGCTACTGGAAAGGTTCATGTGGTTGTAGTAGCTCTGTATGTTTTCTTTGTGCTCTTCTCCATCTCTCTTCTTCAAGGAAGCATCTAAGGGCAGGATAGATAAGTAGGTGTGTGTATCCTTTCCCTGTTAGAGAGCTTGCTTTTGAATGCCTCATGGTTTGGGGTTTCTTTGGTTTAGCTCTTACAGAGATAATCTAAAACACCTTAGTGGTCTTCTTCAAGCCTATAATAGGCAGGGGTCTGCCTCACACAAGGTTTTTATTTTCCTTCCCCCTCCCCAGCTACATCTCCTTAGCTGGCAGTCTTAGGACAAAAAGTGAATGAATGGGAGCATTCTTTCCTGCCTTTCCTAGAAGGTTCCTCAGGTTGGCGTTTATTGCGTAGGAGGAAAATTGGCTTTGTGTTTGCTCTTGGACTGCTTTGTAAGTAAAGTAGGGAATTTAGCTCATAGAGATGTCAGTCAGTTTGGTTCCTTTTGCCTGCACAGAATTTGCTTAGCTTTCTTTACAGCAGTATTTATGAAACTTTAATTAATTTTTTCTCGTATAGCTCGAAGTACTCTGGTGAGCAGAGCTCTGAATGCAAGGATTTAAACAGCTGAAGCAAATGGTACTACTCATGCTTAGAAAAGCATTTGCAAAATGCTTTGTGAAACTATGAACTTTGCTTCCCACACACACTTACATCCGATGCATCGTGCAGCATCTTCCTAATGAACTCTGCAGTGGACTGGAGCAGAGCTGTCTCTTCAGAGGTGTGCTACAGAAATACAGGCAGAGAAAGGAGAGTTTTCTGGCTCTGCCTGTCTGGTGCCAGATTATTTTAAGGGCTTATCTACCTCAATTTATTTGTTGTAGGAGAATCTCTGGTTTCCTTTCAACTTCAGCACGACAGATAGCAGAGCTTGTCACCAGCTCACATACTCTTGTAGATACGATATAAATAGGTGAGAGATAGGAAACTGAAATGCCTGCAGGCAATCTGGGTAAAAATACAGCTGAAGCAATGTAGGCTTCACAGCCTGTTGCTTCCTGTATTTGTAATGGGCATCGTTGGCCATAGACAATGATGCTTTTCTATCAGGCCGGTGTCTTCACTTGATGGTCTTTTCACTTGAATAATGTATTTGTAAAAAGTAAAATTCTGTATGAGGGCCAAATAAAAACTTGAGGACTCCTCGTGGCAGAACAGTATGCAGATGCGCCTTGTATCCCACCTTTGCAACCCCATCTTTGCAACAGCACGCCTGAGTATGAGGTAAGTCTGAGGTCTGGGGTGAATTTTGTGGCTTAAATTCCAATGCAGTGGTAGTTGAACCTCTAAAATGCACGGAGGTTTTGCATATGAAGACTTTGTCATATGCTAATGCTGCAGTATCCGAGCGTGCTTGCACACGCTGATGAATGGAATTCCTCTACATCCTGGCTTTTATCAGGGGAATGACTTATAGTTTTTAGACACCCACAGACACAGAGGAAGCTGGGAACAGAATCTGACTCTCAGTTGTACTAACCACAGAACCATCATTCCTCCCACCTGCTGAGTGGGTTCAGATAAGCGCAGGGGGGCTGACCTGGATGTTTCTCCTGAAGATCAGTATTTGATTTCTGGCCAGAAGGTCAGAGGTGGGAAAAAGAAGTTAAAAAAATATAACTGAAATCTAGCAATATGAAAATCACAAAGTCAGTTTTTCAAGGCTGCTTTACTCTTTTGCTGACCTGAATTTCCCATGAGTCAATTAATCTTCCTTATAAATGGGACAATTCCAGGCTTTTGATAGAAATTTTCTGGTTACATCTAATCTGCATATAAATTGTTGTTGCTTGGAGAGTGAAAGTTGCAAAGTCCTGGGTTTTTTTTTTCTGATAACAGGTGTCAGAATTTACTCTCTTTCCTCCAGGATTGTCTTCTGCCTATAAGATGCAGCTTTTCCATCCCGTCAGGCTACTTTTATACTGAAACTTTTTGCAGTTAACTGTAGCCACATGCCTACAAAAAAGCAGTAGTTTATGTGTACATTTAGTATCTTAAGTTAATTGATAGCTATGCACATGTTTTTCAAGGTCGACTGCTTTTTCCAGTTGCCTCCACTTGATCAACAACTTTGTAAGAATAACTGGGCTACTTTGACAGATTGGAGTAGTTGAGTAATACATGCTATATCCTATTAATCTACATAATTTCATCAATGTTTCATGTTCTTTGTTGTGATGAAAAGAAAGATTTTGCTAACAGCCGTAATCTGTTAATGGGACTTGGACTGTGGCCAATCTTTAAGACCTTGAAGCTGGTTTAGCCCGTTTCCCCCCTTTCATAGCTGCTCACTGAAAACAGCAGAAGGGGTCTTACATTCTCTTATCCATGCGGAGAGGAAGATGGCACCGCACTGAATGTGACATTGATCGCTAATGCACGTACAAAATTGTCTTGGCCCCTTTGAAGCTGATTTCTTTTGAGTCCAGCAGGTGAGGGTTTGCAGAGAGATGGATTTCAGAGAGGATAACTATATCAATTGAACAAAACTAGCCTTTCTAGTGTTCCTCCAAATGTAAGGTTACCACTGCAGATAATAATTACTTAGTAGACCTAAATACATCTCACACTCAGATTATCTCTGGCCAGAAAATCTGAGAGAATTTACAGGAGAATTGAACTGAGGATAAAGAGATGCAACTAAGCATTTAGTGAAATTCAGGGAGAATTTGAGTTCCAGAATGACTTTTAATATTTTCAAGACTTAATGTACTTGACTGTGACTTCTGATTTTAAAAACTGTTCTTTGTGAAAATAGTGTTTAATTTCTTTTAAAACTTAGAAATAAAAGCATGGGAGAAAATAGAAAGGAACAGAGTGCAGCTAAACTAGTCTGAAGGTGGCATAGCACTATACCTTGTCTTGGCACACCTGAGTCCTCAGGTGACTTTGGGTAAATTATCTAAGCCTTCAGCAGTTCTGCCTGCTCTGCAATGGGGATGATATAACTGCTTCTCACCTCAGCGGTGCTTGTGGTGATGAATGCCTTGAAAGACTGCGAGATGACACAGCTGGGTTGGTGTTGCACAAATGCTCTCACAAGTAGAAATGAAGGCGTAGTGACAGTGTGGAGTTTTCAGTAGCAGGTTTCAAGCAGAGGTGGAAAAGATTTTCAGAAGTGCTGGTAGAATATTAGGAACTGAGGAGCAGGTAGGCGGGCTAGTGGAATATCGGTCGCGTCAGCCAAAGTCAAAGTAAGTGATATTACCAAGGACAATGTTTCTTTATTGTCTTTTTCTCCAAGGTGTAGTTTCGGTTTTTAATTATGACCTTCAGTGTAAATTAAAAATGAGTCTACACCTTTTCCCTTTCCTTTTTCCCACTTGTACAGGAAAAGCCTGAAAATACATAATCCAATAGAGCTTTTACCTCTGGCGAATATCTACAGGGAGATTAGAAATCTGCTTCTGCATAGGCCACTGGTCTCTAAATTCCTCTGCCAGTGTTTCATGTAACAAGCAAGCTGTTTCCCAAAGGAGCCTCTGATTCCAACCACACTGGACTAACTGTCTTTGCTGTCCAGCTATCCACACTTCTTTCTACATCTTTATTGACACCATGTTTTCTGCAAATCATTGTGACAGGGGACCAGCGAAAATCACTGTCATGTTTCTGGCGCTGTGGCAGAGCGCTGGGCACCCTGTGTCACCAGGCTCTTAAAAAAAATGCAGACCAGAGACCATAACCAGTAGTAGAAAATCTCATGAGGTGAATCGAGGAGCAATTTGAACTTGTGTCATGTGGCTCCTACTGCTGCCTGGAAGATGGGTATACTCTGTAGCCTGTAGAACAGCTAAGGAATAGACAGAAATGCCAAGGGAAGGGAGTACAGGGGCTGCTGCTAGAGAGGTGCTCAGGAGAGATGTTGGAGCAGGACCGTGGCTAGCGGGGTTCTCCTTGCACAGCTCGACGCACGCCGGCTACAGAGATGTAGTAACACACAGCACAGCGCTGCAATCGCAGGCTCCTCATTTCCTCATCTGGAGTTCTGGGAAGGGAAAAGAGGCTGTCTTTTCAGGATGGCTTTTCTTATATCTGTAGCAAAGATAACTACAGTATTCCTTCTTCATCTAACATCTTTGCAAGCTTTCTGATCATGTCACCGGCATATTTATTGTGTTTTAACTGCCTATTAAAAATAGCCACGTTAGGAGTGAAATTGTCACAAAAGCCTCACTGAAATTACTGTAATTTGTTACTGTAAACAGATGATCTGTATGTCTTCAATTACATTTCAGGCAAGCAGTCTATGAAAATGCAAATATGCAATTTGGTGCAGCATGGGCTTGCAAGGAGGAGGAAGAGATGCGTAGGAGGGCTTTTTACTACTGCTTGATTTGATGCTGCTGACGGTAATTAGCAGAGGAAAGTGCAGTTTCTTAAAATGCAGGTTGTAGCAAAAAGTATTAACTAGGGACAGTGGCTGGCTGAAGAGAGGTTTACAGAATGCAAAAATCTTTCACTGCACAG
The DNA here is from genome assembly GCA_013396935.1 of Baryphthengus martii. Taxonomy (NCBI): domain Eukaryota; kingdom Metazoa; phylum Chordata; class Aves; order Coraciiformes; family Momotidae; genus Baryphthengus; species Baryphthengus martii. The sequence continues at coordinate 110,193 of VWZK01019812.1, read as the reverse complement.
CTCTCGGGTTCAGATCGAGCCCAGGGTGTTCGCTGGTTACTGTTGGATTTCACATTACAGCAGCAATGACAGCCGCTATCCAGGCAAAGGACACAAGGTGGTAAGCACAGCAAGAACGTAGTCAACAGTATTCATGTTCTAAAAAGTTTGCAATTGTAATACGTTATTGAAAACAAACAAACACACCCCCCATACACACAAAGAAACCACAAAACCAGGTTCAGATCCCCCAATGCTGGGTTTGTCCTCATGAAGCTGGCCTCCCTTAGAATTCCTTTGTATTCTTGCAGCTTCTCCATGCAGCTCAGAGGATGCTTCTCAGGATGCTCTTATTCCCTGTGGACAACTGTTCGTGTAATTAACTGATGTCCTTACAGCATGACATGGATCTGCAAAGTCAGCTGTATGGCATCATTTCAGCAGAAGAGTAAAACATTATATGAGAAAAGCTTTACAAGTAGCAAAGCTAGGAAGTGGTCTCAGCTCCTGTTGTCTCTGGGACCTCTGGTTCTTGTTTCACTCCCTTCAGCCTGTGAATTTTCCTCCATTCCAAGTTTTTGTTCCAGATTATTTTCTGCTAGGGATCTTCTCAGAGCATAGAAGGTGGGAGCTGTTGCTCCTCATTTCTTATTATGGCAGTAAATGTAAGGACTGTCTTTAGACTGTTCTCCCCTTTACCCCCCTAGTTCAGTAAATCCCTAAGTCAGGGAAGCAGTCCAATAATAATGAGACAAACAGATGGAGAAACAGCATCCGTGATATCTACGGTAGTATAGTATTTTTTGCCTCTTCCCCTTGTCTGGAATCTACCATGTCTGGTAGGTGCTGTTAAAGACAGGATGTTAAAGTCAATGAATTTCAGGTCTAATTCAAAATACAGGAATTTCCCTGTACATTTTTCTTTTTGTTTTTGTTTTTTTTTTTTAGGTTTTGCTTCTTTGTTTTATGGGTTTGTTTCACCCATCATACATCAAAAGAAAAGAACATACAATTCAAGGCAGATTCAGTAATGAAAATACGTCAATATCAAATCCAAACAATATTGTAAAGCTCAAACTGAGGCTTCTCCATATGGTATGTTGATATTGCCAGCCAAAAACACAACATGCAACTTCCAGAGCTGGGTTCGGTGAACTTTAAAATCCGTACAAAAATAACTGGCAACAGCTTTCCTCAACGCAAAATCTTTTCTACTCTCTCCCAGAAAGAGCTGTTCCCCTGCCGGTTTTCAGCACCTCCTCCTCCCCGTCTGCTTGTTCCTTCCTCCCTCTGTTCTGCTTTTTCCCACATTTGTATGAATAGCCTCCGTCCCCAGTTCTTGTTCTTGTGATGGAGAGAGGATGCATCAGAGCTCTCTGCCCGTCTTGCTTTCCAGAGACATTACATCACCTGCTGCTGAGCAAAGCTGATTCCCTGCCGCTTTCCCTTTCCCAAACATGGTCTGTCTTGGATCAGTCCTACTGTCTGATTGTATGAACCGGTATTGCTGACCAGTCTCCAAAGTCTGCTGGTTCCCTTGCCCTCAAATTTCCTAAACAGCAAGCAGCTCCCCAGACCTGGAGCAGAACACAAATATGTGGCTCAGTTCACCTCAATTCACCTCAAGCTGAGGAGAGAATGGGCTATGTGAGATGAGAGGTCAGAAACTCTCCTTGTCACAGACCTGCTCTCATGGAGGTCTGCAGCCCACAGGAGATTGGACTAGATGTTGCCAGAGTTCTTCTCTACTGCTGTCCCTAGGTTTGGGAGACTGCCACTGATCTAGTTCACAGGAAGAGCCAAAGATGATGTTAGTGTGCTATAATTTACCTTCTCAGTGTTGCAGGCCAGTGAGAAGTGAGGGTGATGCCTTCAGCCTTGCTTTGTGGGTCAACATGCTTTTACTTGGTTTCTACCAGGAATTCTTCCAATATTATACCTATGGCCATGATATCCAGGGTATCTTTTCACAGATGTGAGATCCAGGAGAACTGCAAAAGAGGTCTCCATCAGAAGTGCTGGTGGGAGCAACATACCTCCTTGCTCAGTTACGATCAGAGCATGAAGTACTTGTTGCACTGAAGCAGGAAACCGGGGAGCAGAGCACTGAGCAACAGCGCTGAGAGCTGCACACGTCACTGCGGATGGTGGTGAGATGAGGCCGTAAGGTGATTGCAGGGCAACAGCAGGTGACAACATAAAATGTTTTCCTGTTATTATTTCCTGGGCAGGATATCTGTCTTCAGTCTGCTGTTGTCAGTGATTTGATTTGTCTCTTTTCTGTGTCCCTAAATGATGCCTTTTTATCACATCCTACTCTGTTGCTACTCATTTTGAGTCTGTTAAGTACCACCTGTTACCCACTCATCTACCTCATGTAAAGAAACCCCTTGTGCTGGTGTATTGCTGTTCCTGAAGGCAGAACCTACTCGGTTAGTCTGGTTTCAGGTGACAGCCACACAGATACGGATATTCACCCGACTTCTGCCAAAACCCATGAAACTACCGAGGACAATGACCGGCACAGGTGGGTTTAGTCAAACATCTTGGTGTGTTCTTTGATTAGGTCAGTTACTCCTAAAGCCTCCAGCTCTCAGGGGTTAAAGCCACCTGTAGCAACCCTGTGGCTGGAGGGCCAGGAGCGGCGTGTCACACATTTGTGCCCAGCATCTGTGCCAGTGTGGCTAGAGCTGTGTACACGTGGGCGTATCTGCACGGTGTGAACCTTCAGGTGACAGGCAATAGAGGTCCTTATGTCAGTAAGACTTTCTCCTGATGTATAAGCACCTTTCTAAAGCTTCTATTTTATATATATTTCATAAGTTCAACTTCAACCGCTAAAGTTACACAAGTACAAAAATGTGCATAGAACAGCAGTGAATGGCAATGTAGCTAATTAACAAATGGTGACTAAGGACATCCAGCTAAAGGACGGCTGATATTCTAGGGGATCAGAATCTGGTTTTGGTGGGGGTTTTGATGAACAGTGTGTCATCATGGAGTAACGCAGCTGACAGGAGATCAGTAGGAAAGCCCTTTATTTTCTCTCGCTTATCTCTTTCAAACCATATCTGTCCATCAGTGTGGAAGGGAAGACACATCACAATGCTGTAAGGCATGAATTGGAAATGACAGGACAGATAATAGTGGACGTCACAAGGATGAGTCAACGCTGAAAGAGGTGGATGAACAATATGAACACCAGAAGATGTTCTGAACGGTTAGCACCAAAAAAGATACATTTTTATGCTGTGGAAAGAATCTGAAGTATCAGGGATAGGAAATTAGGTTGAAATGAAACCTCAAAAACATATAAAGTCCAGGGCAGGTCAGGAATTTAAGGGTACATAAGACAAATCAAACTAAAAAGCAAGAAGTAGAAAGATATTGTTAATTAGCTTGAGTTATAAAATCATTTCATAAAGACAGAAAAATTAGAGTTTGCTTGTTGCAAAATCTGGTGTTTTCTCTGTCCTAACAGGCGTTGTACACCCCATTTCTGTGAAAGCAAAAAAGTAGCACTGTCACACTTGTGTTAATTATTTCTAATTTTATGGACATTTCATAAGAGTATTTTTGTGGAAAAGTCAATTATTCTTAAATAGATGTCTAAAGTTTCTTTACTAAGATACCAACGTAATGGAGCTGCAGTACTGTGGAATGAGTGGAAACTTGATTGTAATTTTACCCTTTAATATCATTAATAATGCTATAGATTAGCCTTGGTTTGGTTAATTATAGCTAGGTTTTGATGCCGGAGTTTGTGAATATTCCTGTAGTTTTGAAGTACGTCTTGGTGGTAGTGCTAAGGAAGTTGGTTTTATTCTTTTCCTTTCATTCTGTCCTTTCTGTCTGTCTTTCCTTTGTTTCTTTCTTTCAGGAAGACAGTATCATTATGACACTAAGGTTGCAAGAATTAGCAGTTTCTCAATAAAAGGCCTACTAAAAAAACTGGAGTAACTTAAATCACAAAATCACAGAATTATTGAATCTGGACTAGACCTCTGAGATCATCAAGTCCAGCCTATGACCTAACACCACAACATCAACTGGGCCATGGCACTAAGTGCCACGTCCAATCTTTCCTTAAACACCTCCAAGGATGGCGACTCCACCACTTCCAGTGCCTAATGACCCTTTCCGTGAGGAAGTGCTTCCTAATATCCAACCTAAACCTCCCCTGGTGCAGCTTCAGGCCATGCCCTCTCATCCTGTCACTAGTTGCCTGGAGAAGGGCCTGACCCCCACCTGACTACAACTTCCCTTTGGGTAGTTGTAGCGAGTGATAAAGTCCCCCTGAGTCTCCTCCAGGCTAAACAACCAGAAATATATCACAGAAAACAGAAATATATCCTTGGATCACCCAAGGAGTCATGGCTCTGGATAACGTGAGTCAGAGTTAGGGGAAAGGGTTGAAAGCTGTGGATAGCAGCACCATTTTCCTTCTGATGCTTCTTTATGGGTACAAATGAAGAGAACTTTTGATGCCATCATACTTTAACTGCAGTGTTCACAGTAGGGTCAGGGGAGGAAAGGAAAGGAAGGGCCCAGCTCTGGCCTTGTTCTCGAGAGAGAGCAGATTCAGGTTTAGCACAAGGGGAAGAAAATGAAGGGTGTAACTAATAACTGTTGTGTAGCTTGTGGAGTCATCTGTGGGGGTTCTCCACTGCAGCTTGGGAAAGGCACTGGTTAAGATGAAGGTCCTCTCCTCCTCTCTCTCTAAGTTTACTGGCACTGCTGAAAACTTCCCAAAATAAAGGCCAGTTTTAAGTTACCGGACTGAGGAATTTGCATCCTTTGCTTTCAAGGCCCTTTCTGGTTTTGAATACCACATTCCTCACCACCTGTGCTCTTCTCAAGAAAAAAGAGGAGGGAAAGAAAACAGCGGTATGAATTTCATTGCAGTGTATTTGGTGTAATATTTCTCAAGCTCTTCAGTCATGTTGCCTTCCTTCATGCTATGTCAGTCGCTGTCAGGTTAGGCAGTGCTGTGACAAAAAAGAACCTCTGCAAGGATGCTAAGCACAGCTGACATGATGGAAATGTGAATTTGTTGGTGCATACCCACTACTGACTCACGTTATGGCAGAAACTGAAAATACATCCCATCTACTGAGTTTTATGTGGCTTTTATTTCTATTTTTGAGAGTTGAGCCTCAAATCATCTTGGGTTAAAAAAGGTGCTGTACAAGAGTGGGTTCAAGGACAGCTGGACTCCAAGACTGGCATCCCAGAGGACCATGTACAAGTCTGCAGCCTCAGCTTCATGGAGGTTATTCTTGCCCAGAAAAATCTGATAGCAGATGTAGGCAAAGGACAGTTAATAGAAGATCACAGGCTGAATTAATTGAATCCATTTATCACCATCACCATTTTAAGAAATGAGTGTTTTTAAATTCATATCATCATCAAGGAGGCTTCCCCTGACTGACTGCTGTCCATCCAGAAAGCTTTATGTTTTATCTGAGGTAGCTGTGTTATAGCCACACAGTTAAAGCAATCTTGAATTGACTCTTCAGAGAACAAGGCTATTTCTGCAAGCAGACAGGGAAACCTAAATAAGACAAAATGCCCAATTAGTTTCTCCTTATTCCTGTATTATATATATTTTTTATAGGGTGCTCTGGGTCTTTTTCTTGTTCCCATGGATCTACAGAAAATACCCGCTTTATTGGTACCTGCTGTGATCCCCTCATAAAAGAATAAGTAATAAGTCAGTGGTGAAACAAGCCATGAAAATTGAAACTGCTTTTAGTCTGGAAGCAGTGTCTCTAGGTCTGATATATAAGCACAACAGAAGCAGAAGCTATCACTTCAACCTTTTTCTGGGAAGTGCATCTGGGAGGACTTTCCTAGTGGTGTGGTTTGTTAAGGATATAGGCATGTAATTATCGTTACATTGAGTGTCTGTTGTAGATGCAAATCCTTGATGAATCACTAAGAAAACAGAGTTTGGTCTATCAGACACAACCTCTACTCCATCATCTGGGAATGTCTATAGGGAACAATTTTTCTGTGCAATGCATTGGCCCCTGAGCGGTGTTCTGGACTGGTTTGGTGCCAAGCTGGAAATTCCTCCTCTGCTCCAAGCAAAAAAAATATTCACAAAATGCTTGAAAGCTGATCATGGCAAGATAGGGGAGACTTGTGACAACCCATGTTGACAAAAGGCAATACAAGTTAATTTAGGAGAGTTAAAAACCTGGGCAGAAGTCAACATTGAGATTTGGCTTGGGCAGACTTCTAAATCTGGGAAGAAAATAATCTACGACTCATGCTGTAAAAAAGAGAAATCTAGGAAATGGTATTTGCTAGAGAGCCAGAATGGATAGGGAGGATAAGATGGCTATGGTAAGCAAAAGCAGAAAGATAATATCAAATTGGAAAGCGTTTGGAAGAGTGATAGGTCTGGGTCTTGGTGGGGAGAAACAGTTGAGTTTAGGCCTGGCTAACACACGGTCACTACCTTCCTTAGCCAGTGTCTTAGAGGAACCCAGCCTGTACAGAGTTCCCTGGTGTGTAGGCAGATTGTTACCTGTGCCCAGCCTAGTTCCTTTACAGCTGGTTAAAGAAAAGAAATAAGCATGAAGAGTTTGTTCTTACTTCTTTGAAACTTACTTATTTAAGCAAGGAAGACGGCAACATAGCTTAATGTCATCTGTAGTTATTTTTGAATAGACTGAGTAGTCATTTTTGGTTTTGTCAAAGGCTTGGTTAGTTCTCTTGGCTTTTCTTCGGGTTCTTTAGGTTTGGGGTTTTTTGAGGGGAGGAACACAGGTCTTCATATTTCCTTCCACTTTCCAATCCTTCAGTGACGTTATGGGCCTGTGGGTGGGAAGCAGTTTCCAATTTTGTTCCTGCAATCATCTGTGGTTGAAGTAAATGCCCTCTGGAGATCTGGCTACCTAATGCTCTCTGCACATTAGCAGATCATCAACAATTATAATTTGTGACTTTAGTTATTTATATATGCAGAAGAACGTAGCTGCAGTGAGGATTTCTGGGCCCCTTAGAAAAATGTGACCCTGAAATTGTTAACATTTATAAGTCTTGTTCATGAGCTGTATTTGAAGTGATTCTGAAGTCAGGAATTAAAATCTAAAATTAGCTCACTGGACCAATTAAACTTGTTGGTCCCTTCCAGAATGATTAAGTGTACTCTCCAGGAGGAGAGAGGAAATTGCATCTTGCTAAGGACAAGGAAGAAGTGGCCCTGAAGTTTTTTTTTGAGAGGCACAATCAAGAACACGGCTTCAGTGAAGGGTAATGAATAAAGAGCACTTTGCACAATTACAGCTGCCCCTGCCTCATGCTGGGGACGTTGCCATCACTGCGGTGGCATCCTTTTGTTCAGCGGAGGCTCTCTTCGCTGCTGTGCACAGCCCCAGTCCCCTTCTGATGCCTTGATTTCGGCTGGGTGGATTCCCCGCGCTGCAACGCCCACGCAGATGAGTAGCGTGTGGAGTCACTTCACCCCAAGCTGTGTGGTGGAAAAAGCCTCCTCTGGCACATGTGCATCTCTCCAGCGCTCGGTGCTGTGTTGTAGGTGTATCCTGGAAACTTACTTTAGATCCCAACCCTGTAACCACTTGGACAAGGAGCCCTCATGCCTTTGCGCACACGCTTTTAGCATGTGTTTTCTTGTCCATCTGGTGAGGTAGATTAGAGCTGGGGCTGCTTTTGAAGCTGAGCTCTGACCTGCCCACTTTGCCGTAAGGATGTAGATAAAGTCAAGGGAAGGGAGCTCAGCTGCAGTAATGTTCCAGTACAGTCCTGTCACTTACTTGGCATGGGTTTTCCTCCGGCAACTCTCTTCTTTCTAAGTGAGCCTTTTATGCAGGAGGATTTTGAGGACTTTGGATATTTGCTTGGGATTTGGAGATACCTCACAGCCTAGCTGCAGGTGTGGAGCATCAGAAGGTGCTGGGCTCTGGATGAACCGTAACTGCAGTATATGTAAAACAGTTGACACCATCGTGATTAATCAGACTATACCTTCCTGTATGTGTTGTCCAGTACATACAGGTATTCTCTCTGAGGTGCTCTGGGCAGAGGTGGGCATTCTTGGGCCTAAAAGGAGCTCTTTCAGTGTACCTCTGAGAGCTGAACCTTTCAGTGCATCCTGGCTTAACTCCTTCAGGAAGGAGTGTGGATGCCTCTAGTCTGTGTTTGTATGGCTGTGAAGCCGATGACACCAGGACTGCCTGAACACCCTCTGTCCAGACACACACTGTCCCACATGAAAAGCTTCCACGCCAGTCTCCCGTATTTCTGCAGCTGCTTCAGCACCTTTCAGGACACTAGGAGAAGCTTTCAGAGAAGCATCAGATCTCACCCAACTAATGGCACATACAGAACTCCCTGTGCATGTCACATCCAGATCTTCTGCCCTGGTGTAAAGCAGCTGTCCGAGCTCCTCCTTCGTCCTCCAAAAATTTTACGATACCGCCGTACACAGTCTCACAGGACAGTTGTTCTAGGAACGCCTGTAGCAAAAAGGCTGGGAAACAAAGAAGGAGCCTCTTGGAATCTTCTCTGGAGAACGCGAAGAAAATTTTTATCTTCAGCAATTCACATTCCTGGTTTTTTTCCTCATTCTTTGTTTGACAAATTGTTTTCTATTTACAGCCAGCACTTTTTAATGCATTCTCCCTCCCCCCAGCCTACTGGGTTCCTATTTTCTCCTTCTGACAATGTTACCATATGGTTCTATTATTCAGAGATTCCTAAACATGTATTACAACAGTCCTGGAAAATAATTAGGTGCTGCTGTGGAGTAAATGCACATCTGTGATCAATGGCTCCCTCTGGAAATTATGGGATAAAATATCTCAAGACATTTTTCTATATTTCTACTTTCTCCATGCCCTTTTATGTCCCTCTCCCTTCCCCTCTCGTATTATAAGAAGGGGAAGAAAGTCTGTGTGAACAGTTATTTTCATTTTCTTTCTTAAAAGCAATGCACAGTGTGATTGGTGGGTTTTGAGCTACAACTAGGGGAAGAGATCTCCAGGGAGAAAAAGGTATATATTTAGACTCTGTGCTTTTAGCATACAGCTTAATTCTATGGTGATAACCAATGGTTTACACCCTTTAATCCAAAAGTCCTCCTGTGCCCTGTAGGGAATACAACATATGTCCAGCAAATTGGTAACCATATGCTCCGGTGAATGTGCAGTCCCTCAGCCCTTCCCCTGCTCCATTCACACTGATGGTTCCCTGCTAGAGCGGTCCGGTCTCATAATTTACTCTGCCATTGCTGAAGGCTTTGTCAAAGGAAGGATTCTTCTCAGGTTCCTTTTAATATTGCACGTTGTGTATTTTTGAAAGCTTTCAGGCAGTTGTTTTTGCTGGAGGATTTCACAAGTGAATCGATGAGTAAAAGTTTTCTCAGCTCCTGAGGGCAGAGGCAGACATATCTCCCACGCAAATTTTTCTCTCAATTGTGTACTGGAAAAAAATAAATTAAAATCAGGGTTATCAAAAGCAAGCTTCACAGAGGCTTTTCAAAACTGATTTGCTCCCTAGCCCTCTATTTCATCCTGTCGTGTTATCAGTACTGCTGCTGAAACTGCACAGGTACAGTATTCGTAATGAAATAAGCTTTCCTTGTGCCTTGGCCCATCACAAAATAGAAACAAAAAGGACACTGATATACGTTTTTCTCTCTTTGTTGCCACCTTTAAGCAGAAATGCTATAATAGAGCAGGAGCCCTGGCTGGAAGATAAAATTAGTTTGTGCAAAGGGGGACCAAGAGCCTTAGCCTGCCGCTGCCCTCCTCCAGCAGGAAAGATTATCCCAGATAAGCAACAGCAGGGTAATGTTCAACAAATTAGCTTGACTGATGAACCCTGAACTCTTGTCAGTATTAATGCCTGCTAAGTTAAGCAGGCCCAAGCTTTATTATGAAGACTTATCCTCAGAGGCCAATGCAACATAACCTATTTTTTCTTACAGATACCGTGTAGGAGGGGTCTGGGTCTTATCCAAAGATCCCAACAGGGTTTTACAGACGGATGGTTTTCTTCCCATCCTGAACAAGCCAGTGTATTGACAACGACTGGAGGTGAGTGGCCGTGGTGGTGCCAGGTGTTGGGGTGTCGTCTGCCAAGCGCTCTGCGTAAGGACGGTCTGTTCTGTGTTTGCACCGTGCTGAGAAGCACAGGGTGGCTCAGCCCAGGATGGTGTTTCTAGGCACTGCTGCAACACTGGTAATCCAGGCAAGCCCTGGATGGGCCTGATTACTCACCTGACAGCATGGTGTCCAACAGTGTACATGCCTTTTCCACATCTACACACTTGTTCCCTCCCACTGCATACCCTCAGCCCCTCCCAAATTCAGACCTGAAAAACCGGTGTGCCGTCAGTCCTCTGTCAAAGGGTGCTTCTGGGCCGGCACGATACTGTTGTTTAACAGCCCGCAATTTGTCTCGGCAGCCAGGTGCCACTTGGTCATTTCATGGAGATTTTCTCAGAAGAAGGTAAATAAATAAATCCTCCAGAATCTGCCGTGGTAGTGGAGTCAGCCCAGTGCAAGGGCCCCAGCGCAAATTAGGATTCATGGACTGTAGTTGACAGCTGGTTTGTCACAGAAGCGCGAAGCTAGGTGTGCTGTGGGGATGGTGTCACTACCTGGGTTTGAAAGGTGGGAAGCCCCTCTTCTGTTCTTCTGGCCTTTCTTGCAAAGACAGCCTTCTCTTTAGCACCAGCCTGTATCACAGCCAGGTACAGCCATAAAGGGAAAGTGGCATGGGGAGTCAGTGCGGCGCAATGCAGATGATGGGAGAATCTGGGGCAATGAGTGCCAGCTGCTGGGGCTGGCAGACTGGGAGGCCCAAGGGGACACCGCTGGGCAGCTAAAGCCTGGAATTGACCTTTGCTTTAATGCTTTTTAACATGCTGAAGAATCATTTCACAGTTAAAAGTCTTGAAGTGATTTGGAAAGTGAAGTGTGGGAGCAAATCATACGCTCCTCTGACTCTGTTGATTTCCTCTCTTATCCATTCATTAATGGGCATTTCTTTAAGCTACAGAGAAAAGCAGGTCCTAAAAAGGAGAAACACACCTTAAATATTTGCTGATACGTATTTGAAAACCATCTGGAGTGAGTGGAGTAATTGATGTCAGATGTGAAATCTCCTGGGATGTCAGCAAAGGGATGGGAAATGTTGGTGCTCTGGTTTTACAGCTTGTCTGTGGGCTCCCAGCGCTTCCGAGGTACAAGAACAAAGATCAGCCTTTTCTTTGAGCACCAGCATCTGCTGGAAGGGGCCTTAGAGATCCAGTTCCCATGAGGAAGAGAATATTTGTCCTGTCACAATGTCAAATTTTCTTCCCCTCCTTTTCCCAATTTGGCATGGTGCTTGCGTATCTCCTTCCCCAGGGTACTTGCTTGGTTTCAGTTGCCTAAAGGGCAGATTGGGAGACAAGAAATCAAGATTTTTAGTCTTGCCTCTGCCAGAATATCCTTGTGACCTTGGGCAAGCAGATTCCTGTGCAGGACTGCAATAATCTTTTATATAGTGCAAGCAGATATTCCCTATTTCAGAGCAGTATGGTGAAGTTTGTTTGGTTCCCATTTATAAGATTCAGACCTGAGCTGAACTTGATCAGACTGGTTAGGGGAGTCTGAGGTTGAGACTTGAGTTCAATCTGTTCAGTTCATTTTTTGAGATTCTTCTTGGGAGGCTATTTGAACGGACTAGTTTTTCTAGCAGATAGGCTAAAATGTAAAATATCTATGTTTATTCTGGAGGAGTAGCCCCAATAATATATATATAATTCCCCAGAAATATGTAGACTTCAGTGGAAAAGCTATTTTTGTTACAGAAAAGGCTCAAAAAGAAAATATCCCTGGAAAGAGCTGCACTGTGTTCATTGAATATTGCTGTGTGTCTTTGCTTCTCATCTGCTAGCTGGAAAGGAGCATCAAACAAAAGCCTCTTTGTCATGAAAATCACCCACCAACCTCTGCCAACTGTCAATCAGAGAAACAATAAGTTTGAGAGCCAGATGTGCCACCCACCAAAAATGTGTATGTGCGCTTGGGTTAAAGGATAGAGAAAGAAATTTACTCTTATAATAGTCCAGCACAACAGTGCAAAAGCAGCTCTGCCAGCACTGCTCCTCTCTCCCATCAAGGGAGTTGATGGGACCATCTGGCTTTCTCTGGGTTCAAGTTTTCATGGGCACAGTTCCCATCAACACCACAAAACGGAAATAATTCGTTCCCAGACCTGATTGCAACAGAAGTTGTAATTGAGTCCTTGACTGTTACGGTCTAGATTGGGCCATAGGCTAATTTAGGATGAACCAAGAATATAGATGGGAACAAATATGACACAGGAATGTCATAGGTTGAAACTAAATTTGGCCACAGCTCATAAACGAAAAATCGAAATCACAAATCCCCAGGCAGGCACAAAGGGTTTTATGAGGCTGTTCTTGTTCACATGATGCAATTTCAAGGTTTAATGTCACCAGGAGTAATGACTTTTCACCACTTCCTTTCTCCTTCCTGATTTCAGCTGGTTCTTTTGGGAACCGAGGAGTCCCTGACGACACTGCGCCCTACGGACACCTCAGCACACCAGCTTCAAATATGGGAGCTGAAATCACAGCAAGTGCACAGGATGGCGTTGAAGGCACGGTCGAAAGGGACCATCCAAGTAAGCAGCTGGTTGTTTAGGTGTATCCTGAAATTGTAGGAATAGTATAGTTTGATACTGATGCTGCAGTTATTTGAGGCAGACTTCAGGTTATTCAAATATGTCAGCAAGCCCAAAATTTCAGTAGCACATTGTTAGCGTGCCTGAATGAACAAGCGAAGGGAGTAAACACCTTTAGACAGTGACAGTCGGTTACTGCACCAGAGCAAGTTTAACAGAGTAGAACGTCAACAGGGAGCTCTCCAGTGGTTTTTCACCATTTATTGGAACTGTAGTAGTTTTGAAACAGGAAAAATGTTTCGTAACAGAAGTAATTCCCTTTTACCTCTAGGTAAATAGGTACGCCGTGAATAATGCTATAGGTGTTATGTAATGCTGGGGTGGTTTTGTCTCTGGTGGCTGGCATACATTGAACTGAGGATTCCTGCTATCCAGTAATTTCCAAATACTTCCTTTGACATATCAATTCACAGGCCTCCCTGCAAGGTGCTCGTCTGACCCAGTCCAGTGTCCTGTTGTCGGTGGCAGGGGGATGTGGTAGTTACCCTGATTAGGTGTGTAGGTTGCTTCTGTTATGTTTTTAATTGGGAGGATTGTAAAGAGAGGAGCTTTTTATATAGCACAATGCTTATTCCCTCCCCCCTCTGGAAAATGTGCCTTTCTGCTGGACTCCGCCAGTGGTACTGGGGGGCTGGTTAATGCAACGTATTTTCTCCTTGTGTAGGAGCACCCTGGCAACTTTTTGGGATTCTTAGCCCATCACAGCATTCACTTGTACTTTTACCATGCATAGCCAGGGAAGAGTTGCTGATACACTCCCTTTCTCAAGGATTGTGTTTAGGAGCCATGTATGTCAGCTACAGCTTTAACTGCATCATCTTTGTTTTTCGTTCCATTACCCAGAGATATCAGATATATTAAATCCTTTCTTGCTTTCCAAAAAACATCGATCAAAATGGTTCTGTGAGGCTGAGATGGCCATTGCCCAAAAATATTGTATAAGTGCTGTACAGCCACTGACAAAAACAGCAGAGCATCTCCATCAAGCATGTAACACGCTGCGGACTTGTATTTCCTCCCTCTTTCTGTTTGCAGCTCCTCTTTCCCTCAAAAGAAATTTCTCATTTTTTCACAATGACAGAGCAATAATATACTACTTTTTAAAAAGCTGATGTTCTACTATAGCACAAAAAGCTGCAAGCCAGGCTTTCAAAAGATAATACTTTAGTGCAGCTATATACAAAAATTGTTTGAGGGAAGCAAGATGCCAGAATTAGACATTCAATGCCAGAAAACAGCATGCATTTCCTGTCACTGTGATGTTTCTATATAGAAAATGCTGCTGCTGAGCCAACTTTTCTGTATCTCTCTTTGCTAAATAGGGAGAATCTACCCAAATATCAGCTCTTCTCTGCACCAGCTCAGTGATCTTAGTAACTTGCAAATAACTGGCTACTTACTCTGATGTAGCCTACTTGTAAATAAGTGCTTCCTAAATAAAGTATCTGATTCGTGGTGTGACACAAAATCACTCCTTCATTTACCATGTTGATGCCTCAAATAATGGTTTGGGGAGGCTGGTAACTAAATGGGTGACCAGGAGAGATTTCCTGACTCTCTTGGTGTTGCAGGTCAGATCCACTCAATATTCATGGCAAAATCAGTGGTACAGACTTCTCCTTCTCCTCTAATGGCACAAACTTGGATCACTCTCAGAAGCAACCCCATTTGTCTTCCTGGTATCCTGTTATCCTGGTTTATAACACAGAAATGATCCACTACTGGTCAGGCTTGAAACATGCTTTTAGAGAGAATTTCATTTTGCTTATCCTTGTGCTGAGCTCAATAACTTCTGGCACCTTTTTCTTTTTTTTTTTTAAGCACATCCCTCAGGAGTACACCCTTGTTTCAATTTAGAAAATCAGGAGATGAATAGCCCATCCCTGCCATGGTTAATGCAGGCATAGGTGGTGCAGGAGTGACACAAAGAATGCAATTCAGCTCTCGCCTTCTTTGTGCCTGTTGAAGCAGCTGTATCAAAGTTTGGGTAACATCAGGGAGGAGGAAAGGTTTGTTGTCAGCATTTAGATCTGAAAAACTGGAAACACTGGATCCTGTCAGTGGTTTCCTCACCAAGTTCTGGCCAGGAGATAGGCCTGGACTGTGAGCCTTTGGCTTTTCCCGTGTTAGAAAAAGCACAGATTCCAAATTGCACTAAAATAATTTCAAATTAAAATAAAAAACATTTACAGATCAAAAGGCCAAATTCTTAAATGTGCGATGGGTTATAAGCCAAGTAAGTAATATCACGCTATTCTTTCTGCCAGTCCAGCGAGTTTTCTGGATGGGGTAAGTCGGACAACAGATGAAAGTTGAACTGTTACCTGGTCTCTCTGGAGAGAGGTTTGGCAAAAGGAGTCTCGTCCGCGTGCTGCAGTGAGGAAATTGTGGCCCTAGGGACACGCAAAGATGGCCATTTCAGTTCTCCTTCCCATGACTTGGCAGTTGGGAGCTGCATTTCCACACTGTCCGGAACCGCCTGTGCCCTTTGCACTGACTGGCATCTGTGCTAGAGGCTGACGGGAAATGTCTGAATGGCTCCTGCCTAAGCTAAGTCTCTGCTGGGAGAGACCATCCCATCAGGGTTGAGATATTTGCTAAAAGGACACCCCTCATTCAATTTGTGCTTATGCTGCTGGACAGGAACCCCATAGGTAAAGGGTATCAGGTTCAGGCTTCTGAATTGAGTGTTTAACAGTATTTCTTTATGATTTCAAAAGGCAGGAGAAAGTAGTTGTTGTGTTTCCTTTGCAGCTTTCCCTTCTAAAGAGCAAGAACTGTTCATTTGGGAAGCAAATGCAGCTTTAAGCTACATTGTTCTGCAGTTTCTGGTGACCAGTGAACTAACACTGATAGTTCTTTTCAGAATGTCATGCAGACAAGTGGAATAGTGGTACCACTCCCACATTCTCTAAATTAGGGATTCACAAATCTGTAATCTCAGAAATTTATTACTGGGCTGTTGGGTGCTTCACATCAGCCCAGCCTTACAGAACTGCCTGTGCCGACATCCACCATAGTGCTTGCTGCAAAGGAAAACACTGCTATCACAGAACGGCTTCTGCTGAACTTTAGTGGCCTTTACCCACATGAGGCCAGAAGGAATTGTGCAGTGCACTGATTCGCTTCATTTTTATGTATATTTATATCTGTGTGTATATATAATTAATACTCAGATAGTATTGACTCAGTTAATTTTTTAGAAGTAAACCATTCTACCTTGGATATATTTTTTATTTTTTTTTGTATCCTATCAGTGCTGGGGATCCTCAGTACACAGAAAGCAGATTGGTTTGCAATTCATGAAGCAAGTATCTGGTTTTATTGTTCTGTGTGGCAGAATGAACTTTCAGTAAAAAGGATGAGCATTCAGAGATGTCACTTTACACCTGGTACTGTCACGTTGCTACTGCAGTTCAGTTTCTGGTTTCCTCTATGTCATCTTCTCACGTTGCACGTGAAATTTCACCTCTGAGGTAAGTGTACTCTGGGGACACTGAGCATGTACTCTAGCTAGCTGTTACAAATCAAAAGACTTCTTTAAAGTGCTAGAAATTTGGATTTATGCTTTAGGTTTGCACTGTGGCCAAAAGAAGCAGTCCTCTCCTGTCCTCTCCTGAACATCTAACTACATCTCCCTTCCACCTCCCTTCTTGGTGCTGGTACTTGGGATGGGGAGAAAGATTCATTTCTACCTGTCTGAAGAATTTTCCTTTTTAGCATTTTGGTTTTCAGCTTTGGTTTACCAGCAGCCCAGTCTGGCAGGTCACCTAACCCTGCGATGAATGGAAGCCACACAAAAGAGCTGATGGCAATGTGTGGCAGGGAGGACACAGACTCAGATTGGCTTATACTGATCATGAAAACAAATACTTTAATGAAAGCTGCTAGTCTGCTTTAGCAGTGGTTCTCCTTTCATGCATGTCACAGCCATCCTACCTCTGAGTGCTGACTGGGTTTTCTGCTCGCAGTTGTTTGCAAAGTCTTCCCTCTCGCTAAGGTCCAGCTTTGTAGGTCAAGCCACATTGTGGAGCTAAACGGAGACTCCATAGTTTTCATCTAATTAGATCTATCCGGGAATTTACACTGCACCCTCACCCTAAGGTTTCACTTCTTGCTTCACATTCAAAGGAACTACAAAAACTGAAACAGAAGTTAGTTGAAGGCACGACAGCTCCCTTGTTAACGTTTTCTCTTTGGCAGCAAGGGTGTATGAAACTCAGTCTCTGGGTAGCACTGAACTTACCGGCCGACTTAGTTCAAGAGACCTTTAGAAAGATACCAAGCCAAGGTGTACGTCGGGACCAGAGCTGACAGTGTGACCTTTGGTGTTGGGTGTTGTGGTGGTGAGAGGTTTGTGCTTTCAGGAAGTAGCTTCTGCGCTGGGTTTCCTGCTTCAGGTGCTGCTGTGTGTTTCTAAGGCAAGTTGGCTAGATGGCGCTGGAACATACTTGTGTCCTGGCAGCAATGGGACTGGTTTAGGATCAAGTCAAAGGATTGGTTTAGGGTAATCTAAGGAAAAAAAACCAAAACAGCTGATGCTGCTTTTTAGAGCAGACATGACTTCATAAGTCTTCTATGCAGAGCTGAAGGGGGATCTCTGCCATTTGCTGCATCCTTCAAGTATTCAGAGTTGGGACAAGGTGCCTGTGGGGTTCATGATCACTCCAGGTGTCTGTTGAGCTGGGTGGACTAGGGGTCTGTTAGCAGCAGACCTTTACAGGGTCACCTCTTGCAGAATGGCTCTGCTGCTCTTCTTCATGAGAAAGGTCAATGACAATGAGCAATATATGTCTTTAGTGAGACTGCTGTTTTCTTTGAAGAACCAGGAGGCATGATTTAGGGGAATTAGTAGGCTCACCTCACTCTTGACATCCAGGGTGTCTCACAAGCAAAGTCCAAGCTCAAAGATGTTTGCAAACTGATAGCTGAGATGGGAAATATTTCTTCTGTGGTTGATTTAATGAGAAGAACAGTTCTGTGGTTTTCTCACCAACTGGAGCTATACAAAGCTGTAATAACTAGAGACAACTCTTCACCTCTGTTCTGAGGATGTTAAATGATTATTTTAAAATATGCACATGTTTTGTGTGACCTTTGATTGTTTAATGAAAGTCATGTGGCAGTTGAGCTCCAGCACAGGTTGTCTACACTGGTCTCAGCCGCTCAGTGAGGCCCCACGTAGCTTATGAGTGCTCCAGCTGATCTTCTCCATCAGACAGTACCATGTAAGGCCACACACTTCATTTGGGAGCCTACAACACCATACAAAATGTTAGAAGGCCTCTAAAGAAGGGTCTTTCCAAGTCATCTCAGTTTCTTTGCTTGTCACGAGTCATCCCTTCTGGATGCTCTTTATTGACATGGAGCTTGTCGCCAGTTGCAGATGTGTTGGTTGCACAGCACTGCGCAGTGAAGGGAATTTGTTTCCTCCATGAGAGCTGGGTGATGTCTGTAGCTTACTGTGAGGCTCTCTGGTGACTCTCTCCTGAGGGGTTTCTGTTGGTAAATTCACAACATTTTGATCAAAGTGACTGTGACCGGTATTATTTTGTGGGCTTCTTTCACTCGCTGTGTCCTGCCCCACTGTTTTCCAGCAGCTGTGATCAAACAGCAGAGCTGCTCCAAACGCCCTCCACCAGCTCTTCCTTATACCTATCTATCTGACATCTTCAGGCTGCTGTGGGCAGGCACAGTTCTGAGCATAGATTAAAACAACATTGAAGAACTCTGAGGCTTGATCAGCTGCTTCTCTCTGCTAGAAAGCTGACTGAGGGAGGAAGCAAAGGCAGTCAATGAGCAGAACTGGCTCTGGTCTGTATCCAGGCCATGACAGCTCTGCTTTGTTTCAAAAGCCTTCTGCTACAAACAAGTAGTGGAGAGTCTCTAGGGCAAAAGACAGCATTTCTTTCACTGCTATTAATAGTTGCTAGAGGATTTGATGCAACATGCTTGGGACTTGAGGGCCTGCAGCAATTAAATGTTTGTGTCCTAATGCTGGACTCCTTCTAAGATCACTTTCTGGCACCTGCCTCACTTAGGAGCTGTGTGTCTTCAAAGGCTGAGTAAATCAGACAGGAGAATAGCTACTTGGTATGTGTGACCTACTCTAGGTGATCCTGCTCTGGCAGGGGGGTTAGACTTGGTGATCTTTCAAGGTCCCTTCCAGCCCCTAACATTCTGTGATTCTGTGGGCATGACTAGAAATAGCACAAAAAGCTTAATAAAAGGAAATGGCATTCCTTGTGGGGATGTTTGAGGCGGCATTGCGAAGGATGTGGTTGAAACCCATGCAACTTGTGTCACTGCAGGCTGAGTTGAGCAAAGTGCTGAGGCAGGGAATGGTCATGGACTGCTCACAGATGACCTTCAGGATTACACTGCCCAAGTCCAGCATTGGGATCTTCCTTTTCAGAAGAAAACTGGGTGGGAAATCCTGCAGCTGAGTAACCCCATGAAATCCCCACCTTTTCCATGGCCTAACAAGGTTGGAAAGTCAGGGACTTTCTTCAGAGTCTGGGTAGAGCTCAAGTCTATCACTAGGAGACCCTTTTGGACTGATCAGCAGGAATTTCTGCTGCCTCTGCCTAAGTTCAACCCACTCCCGGGAAGAAGGGTTAGGGTCAGTTGTTAACCTTTGCCGGCCCGCTCATCCAGAGGGCTGAGAGGCAGGGGCTGGTTTGTATATGTAATTCTCAGTCTCTGAGGGAAAAGGCATTGCCCAGACCAACCACTGCAGCTCTCCCACCCCCAGTTATCCCACAGTTTCATTCCCACGTTGTAGCAGCGAGGAGGAAACAGTGAGCTAGACCAAAGGCATTGCTGTTACTTAGTCACTTCAGCCACCAAACTCCTCCTTCCAGACTTTTGTGTAAAGGTGGGTTTTTCTGTAAGTCTCAGCTTTTTGGTTCTAGCCTGACAGACAGAGGCACACAGGCGGTAGGACCTGTCTTTTGGGTGGGTATGCTCTTTCTTTCATCAGTGGGTCAGAGACTGCTTCCAAAATCAGTGCATACAATGAACAAGACAAGTTTTGGGTTTTTAACTTAGAGAAGGGAAGTTTACCAGAATAGTTACACTTTATGTTACGCTGGTATTTCCAGCCTATATGAATGTTCTTATTGTGAAATAAGTGTGTACAAACAGAGCTATACTGGTGTTCTTAGCAGTATAATTATGCTAGTAAATTCTGAGTGGAGACGAGCCTTTAGGCACCAATGTAATTTGTAGGGTGAAAAGCATTGTTACAGACAACCATTATCTTCTGATTGATAGCAATCTTGTGTTGACTTAGGCTGTTACTTATTTTCAGTGTCTCATTTTGTCAGACTCTTTCAGAGTAGTCTTTAATTATTTCAGGACCCAAGATCCTTTTTCCCTGCCTCTCCCTCACATCTGAAATACACAGCTTTCTTTTGCAGGCTGAATTTGATGACAATCACAAGTGCAATTTGAAAACCTGGCAGTTCTGAAAAGCTAGTGCAGAATTTCATTACACACAAGTCCCTCCAGACAGGGATTGTACAACATGTGGCTCTCCCCACAAGCCCAGCAGCAGCGCACAGAACAATTTGGGCTCAGCATTATTGTCAAGATCTTTTGCAGATGGCAACAGCTTGTGCCACGTGAGAGGGAAGGGAAATTTCCTAGCGGACTGCCCTCATGTACAAGCTTAATAGGGACACCTTTAGAAGGACTCTGTTGTTAATTAGAATCACAATTCCCCCCAGGATACTGATGCAGGCTGTGCTTGCAATGTGTGCAAAAACACGACTCTCGGAAATACGTTTGACAGCGCAAACAAGAGACACGCGGCATCCTGAAATCCTCCACCTGAGGATAAATCAATGCTGCTTGCCTTCAAGTGCTTACGAACATCAGCGCCCAGCAGCTAGGAAACCTCACAAAAGGAAAGAGCAATAATTCAGCAGATCGTTATCTGTATTCCATTATGGACATAAGGCCTGTTTAGCTGGGCAGCGTATGCCCGAATTAGTACCTCGCAGCCCTGGTCGAGGGTACGTCTGCACAGTCACGTTCCCTTGCCGAGGCTTAAGTGATACTGAGATGGGCCTCACTAATGCATCTAAATGGCTTCAGGAACCCAGCAGCCCCCAGCTCTCCAGTGAGGCCGAGCTACCATAGGACTGTCTGCATCTCACCACGTAGACGCTTCCTGTGATACGGGACGGGTTGTGCTGGCATCTGTGTGCACGCACAGGCTGCGATGACTGCAGCCAGAATAGACAAGCAAAGGATTTTTCTGGTTTTTGAGAGGCAAAGGCTTGTGCATTGTCTCACAGTTGTCTCACAGTTGTCTCTCTTCCTATCCGTCCCCCTCGAGGAAAGTGGAGCCCTGGGCTGGGGGGCTGGGCTGCACATCCAGCTAGTTGCCAGTATTGTGCCCATGCAACCATAACATCATTAGCATGATAAGTGAGAGGAGAGGCAGTTCATAGCAAACCTGTAGAGGCAGTTGTTGGCTGCTAAAAATCTTGTGAAACAGAGATCTAAAAAAAGTTTCAGTTATCCAAAGCTTGTCTGCTTTTTCCCCAGCTACGTTCACTGGCCCCAAGGAAAGTTCATTATTTCTCTGCAAAATCTGGCTTCCCAAAGGACAGAGGAAGAGCTCCACTCCTCTGAATGGCATCCACCAAAGCCTACATCAAAGAGAAGAGCTTTTTAAGCGAGCCAGTAGGAAACACTGAGCAGAACTATTTAAATCTTACCTCACTCTGTGGCATGGGAGCAGGCTGCTGGACTTCATAATGTTTGAAGGTCAGTACTGGTGCCTTTTCTTTTGAGAGCCAACCAAGAAGTGTTTCTTTCCAGCAGAAGCCAGGAGGAGAAGTGACTCTAGTCAGATGTTGTTGTACACTGGGCTCTTCTCAAGAGGGGAGATGTGTTTCTAGAGCCTTGCCTCATCTGCCCGAAGGTTGCCCTGACCATCAGACTAGAGTCTGCTTTGTGGAAGACGGGAGTGTGCGAGATGTGCTCTTGATGTCCCATCTCATTGGGAGCGTGTCACACTGCCTAAACTAACTCACTGCTGAGCCAGAGATGTGCTTCTGCAACCCGGTGGCTCAGAGGTTCACGTGAGGGATGGAGATGCCAGTTTCAGTGACTGCTTCAGGCCCTTACACAGTCTGGGAGGAGTGGTGGGGCTGGAAAAAAAAAAAGTTAGCCCAAGTCCATATTGCGAATCCTGGAGTTCTTGTATTTGGCCTGGTTGTGTCTCTGCTAAAGTAGAGATGGGCTCAAAATGAAAGGCAAGAAGAGTTGTGAGGGGAGTCCAGCACCTCAGCAATAGAAATTATAATAAACAATAGTTATTTCTTCCTTGTTACAGGTTTTGCAGGATGTCTTAATTACCTTGACATTATTAGTGCGGAAGTTGTGCTCTATCCACCCACTAAGTACAGGAAATGTGCCCAGTGTGTAATTCTATCCTTCACCTCGCATGCCTCCCATGGGCTGGAGTCTGAAAGGAAACTGAATAGCCTGGAAAGGTTAACCAGAGACAGAGGGAAATTAACCCTTTCGTTTTCACGCACCGCCCATTTATTTTTGGAAAGCAGAGTTGATGGGTGGAGTGCAGCATGGTGCCATAGGGAGGTTAGTTGTTTACTTCCAGGTTTAGAGAAGTCTTGAGTATGAGATCCATCAGTTTCAAGCAATCACAAGGGATGCTGTTGTGCAGGCCATATGTATCCTTCAGATATACTCAGTAAGCATGTGGAAATTTATTATGATTTATTTGTTACTGGTTCTTTATTATCATGTCGCTCAGACCGAAATCAAGGTTGGAGGCTCGTCATGTCAAACTGCAAAACTGGGAGCAGAGATACTGCACGGAGCAAAGAGTTTGCAGTCTAAGACATGACATAATACATTGAAGCGGAAGAGCTACAAAAGAGGGGGCCATGGTCATACAGCTTCAGACTTGTCTTTATTTCTTAAACATGCAAATTTTCAAGAAATACTAACTGTCAAAGGTGGCCTTGCTAGTGTGGACTGGTTGTCTCCTTTCCATGCCCTGGTTGGAGCAAGCATCCAGCAGAGCAGCTGCTTGTGGAGCAGGGATGCTCTTCTGGTTATACTGCAGGGTTAGGTGGAAATCCAGCTGGGGTTCAGTGTGTGATCTGCTCAGGCAAAGAGTGGTGGAGTCTGGGTAGGTGGTAAAAGAGCAGACACTGATGGAGAAGGGAACGTGGAAGGGCACAGTACAAGAACAGGTTAATTGGATAGGTGCGGATACGATGTTTGAATTTTGGAAAGGGAAGCAATAGGAAGATATTAGTTAAGGCAAAGGAGGCCACAGACACCTCAACAAGCAAGGAAACTAAGTTAAACACAGATTGAGTGGGCTTGTGTGCGTTTCAAATGCTGCTCTAATTTATATCTATAGGACAACAAAGATTAAATGGAGATAATCGCTTTACAATGATTTAATCGGCACAGGTGAGTCAGCATCAGGATTGAATAAGTGTAGAAATAATTGTGTAAGTCATAGCAAAGGGATGGGATGAAATACTGGAGAGCAAATCAAGATAAAATGATAGAAATGTTTATTCTCTATTTTAGCTATTTGACAAGAGGTAGAGACCGAGTCAGGATAATGTTGCGCTGTCTTATTTGCACTCCGAGTACATGTGCATAGGAGTCTCTGCACAAGAAGAGAACTGGCCATGTTTCTATTAATAGAGTGGAAAAAAAGAGCTTTACCTTTTACTGTTCATCCTTCCTGTATCATCTGCGAAGGAATAGACAGGTTTATAAATTTGGTGCACACAGCTATGAAGTGTTTTTTTATAAAGATATTACGGTGCTCTGAAGCTTTCCATCTCTGAGGGGGCTGCAGGGGCAGGGATGCTTTTCCTGTTCCATTCTGAGGACTGCCATAGGAGGGACCTGCTATGCAGGAGGCTTGGCTTTTGCTCTTCTTTGTTCTGTGTGTTTCCCATTCAGACATAAAAATCATTCTGCTTGAAATTACCCGTCTGGTCTTTGTGATTCAGGACAAAGCAACAAAAAAATCAAGATAGATTCTTCTCCCCTACCTATTCAGTACTGTGTACTTGAAAATTATAGTCAGCACTGAAAACAGATCTTTACCTGCGTTTAAATGGTCCCCTGAAATATTTGCTGTAGCAAAGTAGGAAGTGAAGGAGGGGGAAAATGCAAATGCCCCAAAACAGTATGAATCCTGAGAACTTCAGATCTGAAAATGTTATAATCGAGCTATTTGTGGCTTACAGCTTTTCTCGGGAGCAATTTCATAAAACTAGACATTAGACCTAGATGAAATGCTCACTTTGAAACTGCAACTTGGACGGCTTGTGGTGTTACGCTGTGTGGGTGGCTTCTTTGTGTATTTGTTTCTTAAGAAAAAAATAGAAATTTCTCTTCATCCCACTTGAAAAGACTCATGTTGGAAAATTCAGAACTCAATAGAAAAAGGTTGTAACATTTCTGAGCTGCTTGAATTCCCTGTTTTCTGTACCTCTGCTGATAATGCAAGTAGGTATGCTTAGAAAAGGGGAAGAAGGGGCCAACTTGATTGTATTCCTCTTCTCCAACTTTTAAAAATTTCATCCTTCAGTATTGTTTTGAGAAACCTGCAGACTAAGCACCTCCAGATGATTCAGCTGATGTATTTGTTTCTGTTTCTGAACTTGTTACTAAGGAAAGAAAAAATGCATTTTTTTGGCTGAAAACTTCTTTTAAGGACAACTGACTCCTACTCATTTCGTAAAAGTTTTATTTGCATTTGGGATCAATTGCTTCTGTCATCAGGTGGCCGGTAGAACAGGAATAACAAGCTCCTCTCTGCCAGTTCCTTTTACTAATTTGACAGAAAGAGCTGCTGCAACGATGTCCTGAAGAAGCACAGGTCACATTTGTTTTCCTGCTCTTCCCTTCCAGCAAAATGAGAATTGTAGGAATGAGTGCCGAGGAAGTGGTGTGATGAGGTGGGACAGTGGCTTTTTGATGGCATGGTTTATGAGTGCCAGGGGATCATCCTGTAATTGATGCCTCTGGGCTGGCAGAGAATGATGTGATGCAGGAACAAGAGCATGAAGGAGGGATGCAGGAGGTTTTGAAGGCTGATAATGCTTCCAGGAAGCCCAGGGAATTGGCGTAATAGGTTTCAACCGGAGACCAGGGAAATAATATTTTAAAGCCAAGCAAAAAACCAACTGACCCAGGAAGGATAAATAGCAAACCTGCACAAATGCAAGGTGCGCTGAGACTCAACTCACACTCCATTTTGACAGACTGGTTTAGGTGTCTTCTTCAATGTGTGATTTTGTTCTCTGCTCCTGTCCTTCTTTATTGTGGTGCCTGTTTGAGATGCCAGATCTGAACACAATCTACTTAGGGCATTTTAGCACAGATCAAAGGAAATTCTCCACTTCCCTCCCGTGAACATCACTGTGACATTTACAGCATTGAAGTAAACTGTTATTTTGTTTGAGCTTCCTCTGTATTTCCCTGGAACTCAGCAAGGGGAGGGAGCCTCTTTATGCTGGGGGGGTGGGAGGGGAAGTTTAACTTTTCAGTGAAGTCCACAGAGTGTCAAATCAGTCCAAACTGTTATTAGTCACCTCAGGACTAGATTAGCCAGTTTTGGGAATCCACAAGGGACTTTTTTCCAACTCGCTCTCGCCTGCGGTGGTTAAGTCACGGCTTGCTCGTGGCCTGACGGTGGCTGTGCACAGCCTGAGCTCAGTGTGGCTCCTCAAAGCCTGACACAAACAAGAACTGCGAGATTTCGCTTATTCCTTACCAAAACTAGATCCACCCATCCTTCTTCATAGCTGCCAAGTGCTTGAAAAGATTGGAAAAAACAAACCAAGCCTTGATACATATGTTGGTTTATTTACTAGCAATTTAATTCCTAGGAAGTAGCACCTTGTGGACTCAGAGAGGCCATACTGCTTCTCCTGGTTGGGGGCAGGGTGGGGAGGATTCCCGGTAGCTGGATTTTCTCTCTCTCACTGCAAAGTGCTCCCTTATGTCATGGCCTCAACCCAGGGACCTCTGAAGGACCATATCCTGCAAAAGATGGAGAATCCTGTTAAATCAGCACTTGTGTAAAAGCTTGGCTCTGGCTATCATGCAGGGTTGGGGGCAGAGGGTGGTATGTGGAGGTGAGAAAGCTATTTTGTCTCTCACTGCCAGGAGCTAGACCCCAAAGCATGAGGCTGGTCTTCATTGCAGCCCAGCAGCTGACGCGTGTGTGGGGCTGTGCTATTTTGAGCTGGTTTGGGTTAAGCTGAGCAGTGTAGAAACAAAAGCCCTTACCTCCCATCAGATTGTGGTCCCTCACCAGACACTTGTCACCTCCATGGTGATGAACACCCCATACCTCCTGCAGCCAGGCTGTCACCTTGGCCAGCCTGCCAACTTATGTCCTTCACCTGCTTCTGGACAGCGGGTAGTGGAGCTAACTACACACTCCTAGGAGGGGAACTAGAGGAGATGCATTGGAGAACCACCAGAATTAAGTGATTTTTATTTTATTTTCCTGTTTACAGTAACAGTTCAAAGCAGATAAGGTCCAGTCCCAGGTTCTGCCCTCAACAGCCAACCAGGTAAGCTGGTCCGGACTGGGAGCACACCCTGGCCCAGTCAGAAGTTTCTCCTCTGTGTATGACAAGAGCCACTGATCTAATTTGAGTCAGAACATGAGTTAACCGTGCAGTGGAGAAATATCCCCAGAGAAGCCTCTTGAGATTTCGTCATAAGTCTTCAGTTGTGGAAATGCAGGGTGATGAGACCTGAATTTCTAGTGTTAAAATTAGAGAGGAAAGATATTGCAGGTTGCTTTTTAATTCATCAAAACGAAGTCACCTTTGAAGGTCACCTTTTAAGAATTCATTGGCTGTTCCTGGCCAGACAGGATGTGAGAACCAATACTGTTTTCTGTGAAAACAGCTCTGTAGAAAGGGAGCACTTCGTTTTCACACCAAAAAAAACCCAAACAAAACCAAAAAAATACAACAGACAAGTCCATGGTCTGATTACGCTGAACCAAGAACAAAATCTATTTCAGAGGTATTAATTCCCTGCACTGGTTATGTAGTCACACATTACACCTCCTATTTCCCATAGAAGTCTAATACCAGGAGTGTTTTCCGTCCCAAACTGGATATGATAGTGAAATACCACACAGAAAAGGAATTTGCAAGGAACAGGCCTGAGCTGTGTTAAACCAATGACTTAACATGGCTTAAAAGGAAAAAAGCCACCCAGGAAAACCAGATGATTAAATTTGCCACCATTCAATTAAAAAGTCATCCTTTCCTGTTGTTCAGTGAGCATTGGGCTTTCCAAGTTCATCAGTCTTTCCTGGGATGAGTGACTCATGAACCTGATAGGAAAATGCACCTGTTTTTAGACAGAGGTTAAAGCAGCTCTCCAGTTACCAGAGTAAACAAAGGATTTATTTCTGTCTTTAGCAGTTACCCTGTGAAGTCCAGGAACACAGGAAGGCTGACAGAACCAATTACATTTGAGCCAATTTTGCTGAAGTCAGTAGAAGTTCTGTGAAGTCCATGGTAAGATGCCAGTGGGATTTGGCCCATATGTTTTGCCAGGGGGAAAATGGGACGGAAAAGCTGGTGCAGTGATTGTGCTGGCTGATCCAAGGACTCCAAGCAGCTGGAAGGGATCTGCCATGGTGTGTCTGCCACTGTTTCTCTGGACCAGAGATGTCCATCTATACTCTTGACAAAAGAGCAGCTGTCAGTCACAGGGGTGTGATAGATACATGCGCGTTTGAGGCTAAGACTGATCAGAGACCGCTGTAATGGCAGCCATGAAAGTGGCTAAAACATTTGAAAATGAGAGTGTTGGGTGTGTTGTTATCATGGAAGCTGAGAGGTTCAGTTAGCCAGGAGTCAGTTATTAATCCCAGCATGAAAACTGGAATGTATTTGATCTCCACTGTGGAGTGCTGAAAAGTGCAAACAGAACATCAGCATATTTCAGGTTAGCACTCAAGATGGTATAAAGACAAGATGGATTTTACCCTTTATTTAACTGGATTTAATTACATGCGCGAGCTTCAAAGTGCCTAAGGCCTAATGGATGGTGACCTAAGGTCTGATTGAAAAACCAACAACAACCTAAACCTTAAGCTTGTTTGTTAGATCATGTGGCATGACTGGACCATATGACATTTCGAGGATGTTGGGAATAAAGCACTCGTGTATTCAAGGCATTTGCCAAGATTTCCACTTTCACTCAGAAGAATCTGAGCATCAGCCTTGCTCGCCCTCTGTACCATTGCAGCTCAGGAGCTTGGCTAGGACAGACAGGAGACAGTATTTCCAACCATGCCTCCCTAAGATGCCTCCAAGGCCCTCAGATAGAATATGCTGACACTTGGAGAAGAACAGGAACACTTGAATTTTCTGTTTGGAAGATCTATGTGGCTAGAAAGTTCCAAATAAGCAAATTTAAGGAAAAGAGGCAATCGTCAAGGGCTCGTTATCTTAATACAACTTTTGTTTTAATTAGCGTTAGCATGTCAGGTATTGTGATAGTCATCCATTTGTATTTCTGACTGCTTGGTTTCAGAGGATCCTATTTTGGGTCTGGATAAAGTACAAAGTCTCTCTCCTTTGGATAGCACAATGTTCCTAATAAAGTCTTGGAGAGCTAACATTAAAAAGAATAGAAATTATCACAAAAAAAATCTGCTCATGACTGAGACATGGCTAAATGTAATTGCTTGTGGTAGATGTTTATGGGAAAACTGGAGGGTTTTTAATTGTTTAATCATTGAATAAGCAGAAATGAAAAAGATAAAATTTTAGTATGCCCCACTTCAAATGACTGCAGCATGGCTGTGTCCATCGCAGGAAGTCTGTGCCTTGTTGATCGACAGCCTGATCTAGCTTAGATGAAAAAGGTTGGTGCGACAAATCACCAACTGGAACGTTCTGAATTTCCCGTGCCTGTGCGGTGCTTGGCACCCACACAGAGCAGCCACCCCAGGGGCTCCCACTTTGAAGATGATCAGCTCCAGACCCTCATTTTCATCTTGGTCACATATCCAATTGAAAGGACCTTGACATAACTGTGTGTGTTTCACATCGAAAAGAGAACTGCTCAAATAATTTGTGTGTGCATCTAAGAATCTCAGAGCTTTGGTTGTATCAATTCATTTTTGAAGCAACCTCATGACGTGGCTATTTTCCTAATTGACATAGGAGCTCAATGAGGCACGGAGAGGGAATGTTTTGCTTTGTGTCCATTCTGTATCAGGTAAAGGATACCTGCCCTTACCAGCTTCCATGAATCACCTCCGTGGTCTGATTAAGGTCCTCTGAACCACACAGCTCACAAAGGTCATACTCGCATCCTCAGCACGTTGCCCCTCCTTGCCCGCTGAGTGCTACCCAGACACAGCATGGTAAGGAACCCTGATGGGCTGCACTACCTTTGTGCTCAGTGAGGTGAGATTTGTTGGCTCCTGTGTGCAGCAGTGGACCCAGATATGTTTATGTCATAGTCCTGGGGTTCCTCCAACATATGCCCATTTTCTGGCAAGGAGGAGACCCAGGAACACATTCACATTAATGTCCAAGGTCTCAGCCCCTCTCACAGCTCTTTCATAATGTCTTCTTGTTATTGTGTGCTGTACTGAGCTTCCAGCTGGTGACTTTCTCCTCCCCATCACCCAGTCTTGGAAGTTCCGCATCAAATTTCTCCCTGGGAAAGTTGTTAGTTCTCTCTCAAGTGCTCCTGTTACATACAGAACATCCATGGACCTCAAACTCTCTGGTAGCCTCCTGGTTTTGCTATGCTTGTAAAAGTCTTACTCAGTTTTGTGCCTCTAGCAAGCTGCTTTTCATTTTCTTGTATTTTCTTCTACTTTCACATCCACTTTGTCAGATTTCATGTTCTTTTCCATCTTTCTCAACTCCCTATGCTTTGAAGAATTTATTTTTACATCTTAGAACTGTTGCATGGTTTAATCATGTTGCCTTACTTTTTCTTTTCCTTTGAGTATTTTTTATTTAATGCTGAGCCTGCTGTAGGTTGTCTTTAAACAATCTTATATCATCTACAAGTCCTTTACTAGTTTTAGCTGCCGATTTCAACAAATTTCCTCACTTTTATGTGGTTCCGCTTTTTAAAGGTAAATGTTTAATGTGGTACATTCAATCTATGTAGATCTTCTGAGACCTTGGGTCATTTACTTAGCTTTTCCTCCCTGGAATGGACTGTTCTGACATTTATACTGTTTAAACCTGGTATAATAATATTTTACTAATTAGTTCTTTCTTAGAAAGTTTCCTAGCTACGTGTGTGGCCAATATCCTTATCTAAGAGCATTCTAGTTCATCTTCCTTTATTTTCAGATCACTGCCATATGTACAGAAATAGTTTTAAACGTGGTCATGGGCTAGCTACCAATTTTTTGTGCGTCTTGTGTGTGTACACCTTACTTAATTGGGACTTCATTTATAGAAACTGGTCTTCTCTGTTTTCCACTTACCTCCATTGCCTTCTGTCCTATCCTTGCTCTTAACAGAGAGACTTGAGAGCTTCAGCCAAACTGTGTGTGTTTCCATTCCTCTCCCTTACCTCCAGGTCTTAATTTAAAACTCTCCTGCAACTCTAACTCTGTCATTTCAGTTTCTTTCTGTCTTATTTACATTGATCTCATTTTTTCCACTTTTCTAAATAGCTTTCTCCTTTTCTAATAAACCCAGCAACATCTGTAGCAACAGCCTTGCAAGCTTCAAGCATTTATTTTGCGTATGTAGAACCATTTAATCTCACTTATCACTCATCTCCAGGATTTGAAGCGCTCTCCTTTGCCTGCCCACTTGTGCTCTTCCCTTTGCCATAGTGAATAGCATGATCAGTCATGCTGGAAAGTTACACCCAACCGATATTAGGAAATGCTCTCTGCTGCCTCGTGAATCCCTAGTGCCACCAGTAACTAACAGTGGAGGAGGTGAAGGAGGTGGAGGAGAAGGGGGAGGCTTTTTAAACATATAGACTCACAGGCAAGTGAAATGAAGCCCAGTAGGTCGCACACACTGCTTATCACGGTCACATTTGCTCACGGCGAAGTCTTGCCCACTTAACATCGGCTGGGAATGTCACGATTTGCTATTCCGATGGGAATTTTTTGCTCCTTGGAAATTTCACCCTCATGCTGCATTTTAACAGTACCTCTGAGGCAATCGAGCACCCCCCTTCCTCTGCCTCAGCTGCACATTTGTTCCCATCCCTCCTTGGTGCAGGCACAGATACTCATCCAACCCACAAACAGCAAAGGATCACATCAGCCTCGCTGTGTTGTGAAACCGCGCCTCTTCCATGCTGTGTGGGACAGGGTCTCCAGCATACACGGGCTTTGTATTTACAGTATTTTCCCATCCTTTGGAAAGTTTCCTGTTGTGATATACACAGGGACCGATCAAAACTGGGGTGCACTGCCTCGCTGAGGAAGATGAGTGCAGGCTGACGGACAGGGATGTGACACACATGCAAGAACAAGTGTGTCGTCTCTCCTCTTTCCCTCTCTAGGCACTCTCCACAGCTCTGCTCTGTGTCTTACTGCCACGGCAGGCTCCCTCTGATCCATGACCACAACTCTGTGCGTCAGATGTCACTCCAGAGCAGCACAGCTCTTTCCCAGGAGATAAGTGAGGGGTTTTTTTGCCAACACAACAGGACTCCTGAGCTTTCCCATGCTGAGAGGGAAGGTGGGAGGGAGGAGATCCGGCTTCCTCCCTGTCCGAGCGCCAGTCCCGTGGGCCTGCCGTGGCACTGCTGGGAACATCCAGGGGCATTATGCAATTTGCAGAGGCGGTTTTTCGTGCAGCCTGGCAAGGCAGCGTCTGATAATGGCTCTCCCTTTGTTTGTAGCGCACAATCGAGCTCATGATCTTCTCTCAGTATAGGCAGCCCACGGTGTTGTGTCCTCTGTACGGCTGTGATGACGAGAGCGGGGCTGCGCACAGGACAGGGAGCCCTGCAGCTCTTTCATCAGTGAATCACCTACCCTGAGTGCTAGTTAGGCACATATCATTAGTGTTCTAAAGGGCCTGGAATAAGCTAGCTCGGCTCCAGTGGAAGTGCAGATCGTGTCTTTTTCAGGAGTCAAGGGAAACCCTTCTTAAACCCGTTCTTAAACTTCTTGACTTTGGCTTCTGAGTAATGCCACTGATTGTATTTTGCAAAGGTCACAGGAGAATTTTTTTCTGCCATCTCCAAAGGGCATGACAAATGTTCCTCTAACAAAGCAACAAATTGTTCAACACAATACACTTAGCAATTACCTTGCCATGAAGGTATTTATGGCAAGTATGGTAAGATAAACCAGTTTGTTTCCTATTGTTTTTCAAAGGGGAGGGAGGGTAAGGGTAAGGCTGTAGCCATTTTGTGGTGAATTTGAGGGATAAATATAATTCGATGTCTTTATCAAATGTTTTCATGGATCTTAAAAGATATTTTAATAGACTTAGAAGCCTATTTATAGGCTATCCCCTTTAGAGATAGAAAAACATGCTTAGTTCTGTATTCTGTGTACCTATTTAAATTGGATCTAAATTTAAAGCTGTCCATAACATATTCATTCAGCACCTTTTCTGAATGCTCCTGCCCATGTAATCTTTATTTACAGGATCCTGTGCTATTTTCCCCAGGATCATTCTGCCTTCTGCATGATGTTCTTTCACATTTCAGACTCAAATTCTCTTCTAACACAGTGGGCAAAGGAGTCAGCCATGCAAGAAATTAGAAGCAAAGACTCCACCATGCTACTGAATGCAAATCTGCTACCAGCACGAATCTAGGTCCATTTGGCAGGAGGGGAACCAAGCCTGCACCCGCAGCAGAGCCCTGGCTACCCATGGGTTTGAAACGCAGGGTCACTGCAAATCCAGTTAGACAAGTGTGCGCCTGCCTGCCTGACCTCTTCCACTTGGCAGTCTTTTCCTTACATTTTTGTTTGAGAGGCTGATGTGGGAGTGAACAATAGAAACCAAACTGCCCCTCCAGCTGGTCCCAGTACATCCTGGTGCACATGCATTGGCTGATTGAGGTGAAAGGGAGATTTCATCACTCCAGTGTGTGGGTAAGTAGTGACCAGTGCAATCAGCCAAGTATTTTTCACCACCATGAAACAAAAATTAGGAGAACAGGGAGACACAGCCACATTTGATGTAAAAGCTCTCTGTGGCTATGTAATGGGCAGGTGACCTTATCTACCCTTGCTGCAGAAGAGGAAGCAGTGTAAAAGCTCTCTGGAGTGAGTATTCCAGGAGAGCCCCATTTTCTTGGGACTGGGGGCTCAGGCGTAGCCTCGGCCCAAAGATAGCATGTACATGAAGGATTTCCAGCTTCTGATTGAAAGTCTGGTTGACCTTTAGCGCTCCCGCTATGCCTGTGCAAGCACCGCTCCCCACCCTGAACATTTTTTGGCTCAGACACAACTAGTAGGAGGGAAGGTGTTGTAGGTAAAGCATCGAGAAATGGATGCAAACGAGAAAGGGTCTCTGGCTCTGCCACCACGCATTGGGCAATCTCGTGCAAATCGTTTCTCACATCTATGCGTCTATTTCCAATCTGTGATGTGAAAATAGCAATACTCCATCTCACCCATGCACTGTTGTCCTAAATTATAAAATCTTCCCGGGAAAACCTGCCTATTCCCAGGTTAATATACAGAGTCTAGCCCCACAGGGCACTATTTCTGCTACCTGTTTCTTCACGTTGTGTCTGGGCTTTGCAATGGCTGTCACATAGAGTAAACCGTGACATCTTTGTGTTGCGTGCATTTGTATCCAGCCTTGAAACGTTACTTCATTCCCTGAGGTGTGTGCTGTTATCGGGCAAATGAAATGTCCCAGTCCCCTGGTAATTACTCATTAGGTAAGATTTAATGTGTGTGTGCGTGCAGGGCTGGCAGCTACAAGTGGATCCCACAGGAGAGGTCTGTAAGCCAAGCTTATGTCAGCTTTAGAGTAGGGATGGATGAGTAACTGGAATAAAAATAACAAAACGGTATGGTCAGTAGCAGTTTGCCCAAAACTTAACCCACACCCTTTTTTTTTCATCCCAAAGCCAAACTTAGTATGCAGATCAGAAGCCTATGAGACTTGGGGTGGGCTTACACCCACATCTAGAACGAATCGCAGATCTACACCGAGGCAAAGCAATATTTTGAACCCAAATCCAGCTGCCACCTGTGACTATTCATTCTACCCATATTTCCCCGAGGTCTGAAAAATGTTTTTGGCTTCTTATGTGTCTTACACACTTGTTCCCTCTTTGGTACTAGGATTAATGTTTTCCTGTTCAGAAAACTGCCTCTGTAGTAGTTCCTGGCTGCGTAAGGGTGGCAGCTGTGGTCACCCCAGTTTTGACTGGAGTGAATATAGAAGCCCAGGTGAATATAGGCATAAGCTAAGGAACAACACAGAAACACGTGGTGGTCATTATAGCAAAGAAATCAAGCGAGTGGAAAGATATTTGGCTGACAGTTAAGAGTGGATGATGATGAGGCACGAAAATCTCAGACAAAAACCTGTTCCTTTGGGAGTCCAGGCCAAGACTGGACTGGTTGATGTCCAGCTGTCTTCAGCTGGTTGATATAAGAACTTGACACTGGCAGGATAGACTGGACTTTGAGGCTTATTTAAAATGAGTCAGATACAGTTTGGGTGCAGAACAGAGCTGCTTGGGAGTTACGGGGAGCAAACCTTTTCTTGCAGGCTCCAGCAATGGGGACAACAGCACACTACAGCTCTCAAGGCTCTGGAAATTCTGCCTGTTGGGCTTTTCTTGGTTTCCACCATCTTCTGTTCTGTCTCTGTTGTTCACCCACATAATTACATAAGATATCACCAGCTAAAACTGCATCTGCCTCCTTAATAGATGGTTCATTATCTAGGGAGGGAAACAGAAAGGCCAAAATCCTTTATGTGCCAACAGCACTGATGAGATGTTCATGTGCATTACGGGAGAAGGAAAGGGCGTAACCTGTCTGCCCTAATTTATAGCCAGATGGGCTGAAAGAGTCAAGGTGTAATGAAGGTCAGTGTGGCTGGGAATGGGGTGGAAGCAGTACAAGGTTACTCTCTTGACATAACAGCAATTAATTCTCCAACAAAGTCCCTCTCTCATGCGGCAGAACAGAGTGAGGCAGTTCTCTCTGTATTTAAAAGTACTCCCACAGCTTTGATCTTTTTCTCATTTCTGGAAATGTAAGCTTGCAAAGAGGGTCTGGCCTTGTCTGAGATGATATATTGGGCCATGTGGTGCTGGCCTTGCAAAGTGGCGTAGGCAAGCCTGCTGTTCTCCACACTGCGTCATTCTGGAAAAGTCTTCCAGTATTCTGGTTACTGCAGTAATGGCAACAGGCTGCTGCAGTGCCTGGGTACCCTGCCTGCTCGGAAATGCCATGACAGGATAGTTAGTTATGAGTGAAAATGAAAAAGCAAATGAGAGAGAACAAGGTCTCCTACCAAAACTCCTCCAAGGACCTTAAAATGTGGAAGTACATAACCATACTAGCTTGAAAGCAACCCTTTAGCCCTGCCAGTATATCCCATTTCAATCAGTATTTTGTGGCAACTAACTGTAGACAGGTTTTTCTTTTATTGATGTTTAAAATAAACACTTGACCTCAGGACAGAGCTGTATTGGCGCCAGGTATCAGGCCCAGTTTCAGTAGAGCTTGTGGCAGATACGTACTGATATAACCATATGGTGGTGGGTTTTGTGCTGCTGCCTTTGCTGGCAGGAGACCAAAATGTTGCCGTGGGCTCCCCCAGCCATAAAAATACAGGAAGTTTTGCAGCTGGAGTTTCATTTCATTTCACTGTCTGACTAACTTTCTTCTAATTTGATTTTATTTCCTCTGTACGTTTCCCGCACAGAAAATGTGAGATTCCAAGTTGCATTTTGAGAAAGTTTTAAAATTAACTTCTCCATTTATGTGAGATGACTCGGGGGTTTGGTAATAAAATGTGCCGGGGGCGGGGGAGAGGGAAAGAGAAGACTTCTCAGTAGGGGGTGAGTGCTGATGACTCTAACAAAGTCACAGTGTAATATGCTGTTCTGCTGACTTCCGCCTTCTTTAATTACCTTTTGAATCCCAAGAAGCTGAACCGTGCCTCACCAGCTCATTATGTCCCCCGAGTTCGCTCTCCACAACAGATAGGTGCTTTCCCTGCAGTCTCTGGAGGCTCTTTGTTGCTGCTCTGATACATCAGATGTGTTTGTTTCGCACATTGATGTTTGTGTTTTTCGCACTGCTTGTCTTTTCCAATTCCTTGGAGCAGTGAGGATGCTGCTGAATTGTCAGAATTGTAGTAGGCTGCTGACTAGAGGTTACTGTCAATGGCCTCATTATGGTAACAAGGGATATTTTAAGAAATACGAAAGATGTGGCATTTATTTCTTGGGAGAGGGAGGGGAAAGAGAGAGAATGTGTGCGGATGAATGGACTTACGCTGCAAGTCCCTGCCACTGTTCAGTTAGAAATGACTTACTGGCTATCTCCACATCATTTGCTGGCCAGGGCAACAATGGCTTCTGATTTGTATTGCCGGGCTGCTGGCTGCATGCTTGGCTCACCCGTGCGTGAAAGGCAATGCAAACCTTTATCCTGAATAGCTCCTCATCTCTGTCCTGGGGCATCTAGGTACCCGAAATGGGCACAGCCCTAGCTGACACAGCAATGGGATGTGCAGTATCACAGCATCTTCGTGCAGATGTAAGTCAGGGCTGCCGTAGTCTTGCTCCCTCCTTAGAGCCAGCACGGCTGGAAAGTGATTCACTTCGGGAAACTGAGCTGGGAGACAAGTAATGCTATGAGGAAAAAAAAAAAGAATTACCCATAGACCTGCCTTCTGGAGGAACATGTCTAGGTGTGGACAGGGCTAAGGAGAAGATGGCACCCTACTCTTCTCTGCTCAGATGGGTTCTCTCCCTCTAGATATTCTCGAGGGAGAAAATCAAAGAGGAGGATGTTGTCTGCGAATCCTCTGAATTAAATAAATTGGAGACCTATGCACAGCTCATACCTCTGAATCAAAGGCAGCGAGTTCATTCCCTTCCTGCCTATTGTCAGGCCATTGGGAGGCAGTTGGCACAGCCCTTATCAAAGGAAATGTGGTCCTTTTCTTAAGCTTGTCTGCTCAGCTCAGGTGTTGTGTAAACACAGATCAATAAGGCAACACAAATCCTATCCTATTACCACTATTCAGCAGCAAATGAAGCACTCTTTAGCGTGTTATCATTTCGTGCATTTACAATTAAAGACTTAGATAAGATTAATTACTTTCAAGATGACTCTTCACAATTGTCTGCTTATAATGAAGTTTATAGCCTGTCCAGTGAGGCTTTGTCACTAGGAGAAATCACAGACAATTTAACAGTTGGATAGAAAAGGTTTATTTAACAGGCCTTGGGGCTTCTTTTATATTTCCCTTAAGAGAAGAATAACTCTCTAGCAAAGAGCACATCCTACACTGATAATGAACTTGATAGAGAACTGTCTACAGTTGGAGTTTTTACTTTATGTTTCTTGCTCCAAATATAAATATTTTTGGCACCATTCTTCCAAAGGCTCTGAGTAGTTGAAATGTACCAATATTACAGCAGAAACAAACTGTATGTGCTGGATGGAGTGACCAGATTCCAGTAGCTATCTCTTACAGCTTTTTTCCATACAAAATCCTGAGAGAAGGGCTATGAAAGGAGATTCTAAATTCTACCACAAAGCATCAACTGCATATTTATTTATTTATTTCGTTGCCTGATGCCCAGCTGAAAGAGAATAGCTGGGTCCAACAAAAGTGCTGGCCCCTCAGCTGATGGAGGGACTGCACAGCAAAACCCGGCATGCTGCAAGGAACAGGATACAAGCAGAGCTGGGTGGGATTTCCCCAGAGGAGGCACCACTGTCTGAGAAAGAGCCCTGTGACTCCTGCTCGGTCAAAGCGCTGAAGTATGAGAAGTGGGCAGGTTCTCTGCTCTGCTATCGCCTGTATACCTCAACCACAGCTTGGCCAGAACGGCTACATGAATTGTATGATTGTGCTGGGCCTTGCAATATATTGACCAGGCTGCGCCATCTTTAGAGGTATGTGCTAATTTATCCCACGTGGGACAATCATATCTCTTTTTCTTTCCCAAGGCAGCATGCAGGGAAGTTCAATGAGTACTCTAACACTGTTCACTGTGCCTGGGGGTTAAAGCACAAGCAATCAAAAGCCCTTAGCTATACCCTCCAAAGACAACAACCAAAAGTCGCGATTTCAGAGTGGGCTGTATTTGACGAGTGGCCTGTTTCTGAATTTTGAGACTTCCTATTGCCCACATTTTTCAGTCCTGTGAACTAGAAACCCTTTACTTTTGCTACTAACTCCCAAAGATGAGCTTCCTGGAAAACACCTTATATCCTAAGATCTGTGGTAGAAGCCCTGTCTAAGCTACTGAATTGTAATGCAAAAAACCACAGTAGCTAGGTGGGAAATGTGCAACTCCTCCGCAATCCTTTCCCATGTTCTAACAAGCTCTCGTTTGCTCCCTAGTTACAAGATCACGAAGCAGTTGTCTTCTCATTTCTGATATATCAGCAAACCCTTCTCCACAAAACTAAAAATGTTTTGAATGGTAAAATGAAGGGTAAGATTTTTCAAGCTTATCTGGGGGAGCAGGATGACTCATCCCCACTACAGTGAAAAAAGGACTGGCTTTCTACATCACCTGGGCAGCCCTGCTTGAAACGTCATAACTGGGACTTCTCGGTCTGTCGCATGCCAAGAAGTGACAGCACCAGAGGACCTCCGCTGTGAATGCTGGTCGTGCACCGACAGAGAAGGATCTATTTCAAAAGCAAAGAGCTCCTGAGCTGGCCTTCTGTGAGTGTCTGACTGCAGCTGGTTCAAATATAAGTCTGTCACCTTAGTTAACAGCTCTACGCGAGAGTCAGCTGTAGGCCTGATCCATGACAGGACTTTGTAATGCACCAGCAGCATTCTTTCACTGCAGGTTTTATTAGACGTGCAGTACACGCGTCATACCAACTTCCCATAGCAGGAGGTGTTTATCTCCTGGGTGAGGATTAGCACAGCGCTGTACCATGAAGTCTAGTACAGCTGAGTAAGTGGTTTAGTGTAATCCTCCTGAGAAGCATTGCTGTCCCGAAGGGATTCCTAGGAGGACTCTGCTTGTACCAGGCTTTTAGATGTCTTTCAGTCAGGTTTTTGAGGGGGCTTTTTTACAGTTTATGCAGCTTTTCTGTGATGCAGTCTGTCTCCAAGGTATCTGGATAGTGGTTGGATCGGCAAAGACTGTCACAGAGCTCAAAGACAACTGCTATTGCTTGTATGAAGAGCCCCCTGAGCCATCAGATGATCAAGTATGACTCTGACAAGCGGGCTCTCCAGTGCAGAACTGAAACAAGGTCCTGCCTGTACAGTTGTGTTTGCTGTTGATGTCTGGCACGTTTAGATGCTGATCCACAGCATTCTCTTGTTTTGCATTAAGGCACTTTCAGAACAGCAAATCCTGGTTGGCACCGCTCCAGGCATGCTCTTAAGTAGCAGTGTGAGACTGATGCTGCTGCTGCTGTGCTGGCCAGGCACTTGGAAATCAGTTTCCTAGTGTATAGAATAAAGAGCGTACAGGAGCTCCTCAAAATTACAGCAATTTGCATCCTATAGCATCTCTTCTTATTTTGTTGTTAGCAGTTTGGTCAGAATTGTCTGGTCTGGATTATGCAAGAAATTTGGTCCCAGTTCACACATCTCAAGTGCAGAAGAGACCTTTGAATTAAAGTTATTGAATAAAGTTTTTCAACGGAAAAAGCAAGCAAGCGGTACCCCTCTGTCTTAGAGTAACATTTCTAGACTTAGAAGGTCCTGCGCAATAACAAAATAGAAATTGATGGTGGCTGC
The DNA here is from genome assembly GCA_013396935.1 of Baryphthengus martii. Classification (NCBI taxonomy): domain Eukaryota; kingdom Metazoa; phylum Chordata; class Aves; order Coraciiformes; family Momotidae; genus Baryphthengus; species Baryphthengus martii. Next base: position 70,540 of record VWZK01019812.1, on the reverse strand, counting down.
AATAGGAGCCTTGATGGGGGGGGGAGGGGGCAGGATTTTAAGCAGTCCAGATATACGGCATATCCATGGGGCCCTGGCAAGGATGCAAACTTCTCTCCCACACAACCTCAGTCACTCTTGAAAAGCCAAGTTCTGGAATTTTAAAAGGCAAAAATATTACAGCAACAACAACAACAAACATGAAAATCAGATGTTAAATGATTACTAATGATCTTATCACTGTGTTGGATAATTGGGAGGGAGCGGTTTTAATTATTCAACGGTTATCAATGAGATTAAATCCAGCTAACACCAGGGCTGTGCAGAGAGGTTTCAACTTTATAATGGAGGAGTCATTATGGTGTTTGTGGGAGGAGGGCAAATGGACTCCTGTAGTACAAAAGATGCCAAAGTAAGAATCAAGCACCAAGATCTGTGGAAAGATAGGGCTTTTGCTTGGACTGCTAATTTTAGCGCTTTTTTTTCTTTCTTTTTTTTTTCTTCAGAACCCAAATGGGTGGAGGCACATACAGCAGACTGAAATGTGTATTGCTGGGCATCCCAGCATAGTACTATGTGGTGGTCGCACGCCCAGGCTGTCCCGCTCCTGTGCAGGTATGTGCTGTGTGCTCTGCTGAGGCAGGCAGAGATGGAACCACCACATCAACGTGTGGCAGAGGCTGTGGATGTTTAGCTCTCCAGGTCAAAAATGACCCAAGGAGATGATCAGACAATTGGGAGACATAGTTGCTCACTCTGGCAGCCCAGCTGAGCCACAGGATACTTGAGGGCAACGGAGCGGCTGGCAGGGCAGTCGGGACAGGTAGTGCTTCCTCTGTGCAAATTAGCCAGGGCACAAATCCCAGCGTTGTGTGTGCAGTGCTCCTTTGGCTCCTGGAACAAGCTGTGAAAAGCGCTGGGCCTCGTCCGTTATTTAACAGTCAGAACTTTATCCTTGACCTTTCTGAAAAACTCCGTATTTTACCGTTGCACTGGAAATCATGAAGAATGAAGGTCCCTTTTTCTCACAGCATTGCAAGTCTGCCCGTGGGTCATCTCAACAAATTAACCACCGCCTACCCACCCACCCGCTGCTCTCACCGGGCGGGGACAGGCCGGGCGCGAGGTGCGGGGCACGCGCACGTGCGCGAGGGGCAAGTGGGACAAGAGCGGGAAGGGGCGTCGAGCCGGAGGGTCAGTGCGACCGAGGGGACAGGGGGAGCCTGAGGGGAAGGGGAGCGGGTGGTGTGGCACATCTGGTGAGGGAGGGCGGATATCTCGGGAAGGGCGCTGCAAGCGCCTTGGGGTGGGGAGTTGCAAGCACCTGGGGGGGGTGTGTGTTGTAATTGCTTTCAGATGGAGGACGTTGGATGCGTCTTTGGGGTGGGAGGGGTTGCATGCGCCTTTGGGGGG